>LUGF01045497.1:51979-69757 GCA_001625245.1 Calycopis cecrops
CTCGTCCTATCTAACTCCTCCGTCTGCTTATTCAGAGAGACGGGAGAAGGACCTGCCAGCAGAGTTGCTCTTTGTCTAGGTTTCTCCCAAGCCTGTCTAGTATAGGTAGCCTTCTCCGGCATAGCCTTGGCGATCACAGAGGCACGCGAGCGCCACCACGGCAAGATGGCAGCATCTCCACTTAGAGGAAGGCTGTTTTTTCTCAACTGAATGGATGAACAGTTTTCTTTCCTATTTGTGAAATTTATCTTGCTTTGATGCGCCATTTCTGGAAGCAATCATTTACTTTACAAAGGTTTTCTTGTAACCTGTTTCAAGCTGCTCGTGGATCGGTTCTACATGCCAATAATGCAGTATCATCAGTAAATGCAACATTAATCATTTGTGATGAATGAGGTAGGTCCGCGGTATTCAGTGTGCCTGTACACAAAATTAAATTGGGGAGAAGGGAGAACTTGACTTGAATGGTCAACCAGTTGTGACCCCAGTCAATATCTCGTTTATTGTTGATATTTTCTCGAACCTGAAATGTGCGGCTTCACAATGGATATGGATTCTTTAAACCATATCTCTCTTCTCTCTAATTCTCTTTAATTCTCACCCTGATCTCTTTAATCTCTTTAATTTAGATCTCTTTAATTGGAGAGCAGAACCTTATGTCATACTTTCTCAAACACCTGGTGGATAGCGAAAAACACGGAAGAGCAATAAATAGTCTTTAGCTTGGAGAGATTGTCGTTTTTCATCAGACCTGTTCAATGCTGTCGCGTGTCGTGCGATTTTTGAGTAGCCGGTGGCCCGTTGGAGGGGCGGAGGGAAGAAGATCAACGCATCAGCGCAACATTCATGTAGATGTATATATTACCTTCCTACCCCTTATAAGTACCATAAAAACATGCGATTTGTCTCACCGCTTGATATATCGCTGACGTGCAGGCTTCCGTCGTAGTACACGTTGCCTTCCGGGTCAGGCTTCAAATCTGAGATGGAACAACATCAACATTACAATCATCAGCCTCCATCCGTCCAATTGACGAAGGCCTCACTAAGGGCCTGCGACCGGACTCGGAGCTCGAGGCGACGCACGAACCCTTCGAGTTCACAGAAAAAAAATCGTAATATAGATACGTTTAAGTCTATAAAGAGCGAGGTACCTCCCACTTAGGGTCAATTTATTTTCATTACTGTAGTACTTATTATCGAATTCTCGCGACTTCCGCGCGGATTCCAGCGAATCCTCGCGCAGTCGCTCGAATCCGCGCGACTAGTTCGAGTTTCTCATGCGATAATAAGTTTTATAGTAATTATTATAAAGTTGAAATTCATATGACACATAAACTGCGCTTCGCCGCGCTTTTGGTGTGAATTGACCCTTAGAATACCGGCGAAAAGACAGTAAAGACATGGATTTGCCGTCGCGTTTCGTGCAGTGTGAGTAGTTGGTAGCCAATTGTGGAGGGAGGAATACGCAACTCATCTGTATAGCATTTTTGTGGATGCCATGAAAATAGCTCCAACTGCTCTACTATATAAACAGAGTATATAGACATCGGCGCAACCAGAAATAACCATAAGAGTTGGCCTCTGAGTTTTGTCCGATCGTCGAGTCTTTTGGACTTATGTACAGCAACGCACTCACTGTGACACGAGTAAGTTTTTATAATACAAACTATTTACCATATTCTTTCAATTTGTTCTCCAGTGCTTCATTATCTGAAAAAGAGGAAGGTGAAAGGATTAGAGAGAGATAAGAATAAGAATTTTTTTATGGCATAAGGGGGCAAACAAGCAGTTGGAGCGATTTTCATGACCACCGACGCCCGTAGAACATCCACATAGAGATTAGAGGCTATACAGCTGCCTCCTTTCTCCTGCCACCTCCGTACCATAAAATACAAAAGGAGACTAAAATAAGAAGTGTGTGGCTGGTATTATATAACCAAAGATATTGTATATCATCACCAGCAGCACGTCCACTGCTGGACACAGGCCTCCCCCAAAGAGCTTCATAGATCACGATCACGAGCCACTCGCATCCAGCGACTCCCCACCACCTAAACTTTTTATATTTATCCAGTTATAGCTGTGTCCCGCGGTTTCACCCTCGTAAATTTCGATCCCGTGGAAAATAGAAAATCACCTCATGGCATCCCATAGGAACATTTTTTCAGGATAAAAACTATCCTGTGTTAATCCAAGTTATCCTCTATGTGTGTACCAAATTTCATGAAAATCGGTTCAGCAGTTTTTGCGTGAGGGAGTAACAAACAAATATACAAACTGTCGCAGTTATAATATTAGCAGGATTGAAGAAACTATTGAATGGAGTCTGTCTCTAGAGACCTACTGAAAATAACAAATGACAAAGTTACTTTTTAAGTCAAATTTAATAATTGCAGATTTATTTATTTATTTATTAGAGGATAATTGAAAATATAATAGCATAGATTTTGAAGGTAATTCTAAAGTGTATATCCTTATAGGATCCTTATAGGTAATTAATGAAAAAACTGGCCAAGTGAGAGTTAATCATTACTATCATAAAGTAAAAAAAAATGCTTAAAACACGTTTATTGTATGGACTCGTCATAATATTTTAATTTTTTTTATTTTTAGTATTTGTTGTTACAGTGGCAACGGAAATACATAATTTGATCAATCAATTTTTAAACTAAAGCTTCATAAAGTGTCGTACCCAAGTTTGTCCCGAGAATTTTCATATTTAAAGGCTTGCTCAGCGAGGGATTTTTGTCCGCGGACTTTTATGTTCAACCAAAATGTATGCAAAGTGCCGTGTACTTTTAATCCCTCATTTGCGTTACTCGATACAGTTTTAAGCGATCATATTCAAGATTTTATTAACTAGTTGTCCCGACAGTCGTTGTCTTGTCATTATTGGAAAATATAAAAATATATATTGGAAAATAAAATTGTCATGGTAACGTGTAAGGTTATGTGGCCGAATTGTCAATCCATTATTTTGCCTTACCATAGAGTATTGCAAGTCGAGATACTGACTGCGGCATTATACTTAGTCTGGCCATTAGTACTGTTACAATTAAAAATAAAAAAATCTTACACTTGAATTTGGAATCAGTCATTTTTTACGTTTTTTCATTGTGCTTTCTCATTTTGGCGCCAAAACATTGTACAATATTTTGAGATATTAAAATGGAGTGGGGTGATAAAGAGAACAGAATCGCTGCGATTGCATTAGACAAAGTAGGATGGAGCCAAATTTTAAAACTCTCAATTCAATTGGTATTAGTTAAATGTTTGTGTACCGTGCAATTAATAGGTACTTGATACAAATTTGATTACAATGATACTTCCTCTATTTGTGACAGAGAAAGAACTGGCCGTCGACGTAGTGTTTGTACGAAAAAGGCGGTCAAAGCAGTAAGGGAAAGAATCCGAAAAAATCCTGTCCGAAAGCAAAAGATTTTATTTCGGGAAATAAGGATAGCATCTAGAACCATGTCACTTATTTTAAGAGATGACTTAGGACATACAGCCTATAAGAGACGCAGTGGTCATTTCTTGACTGATAAATTAAATATGAATAGCGTGGTAACATCGAAACAACTTCTGAAACGGTAAGGGGAAGTCACAGAAACATTTTGTTTACGGGTGAGAAATTTTTTACAATTGAGCAACATTTTAACAAATAAAATGACCATATTTATGCTCAAAGCTCTAAGGAAGCTACCTAGTTAGTGGACATATTGCAAAGTGGGCATTATCCGCCTTCAGTGATGGTTTCGTGGAGTGTAAGCTATGAAGGAGTAACTGAGGTGTTAGCTATGAAGGAGCGACTGAGCCATATTTCTGTGAAAAAGGTATAAAAACATCGGCACAAGTGTATCAAGATACCATTCCTGAGAAGGTAGTTACGCCCCTTAATAACATCATGTTAAATAACCAAGCATCCTTCCCGCTAGATCGGTGCCGGGTCATAAACTGGCTTGGTTGGAAGCGAACGTCTCGGACTTCCTCAGAGACAAAGACTGGCCGTCGTCGTCTAGTCCCGATCTTAATCCGCTGGATTATGATTTATGATCAGTTTTAGAGAGTACAGCTTGCTCTAAACGCCATGATAATTTGGAGACCTTAAAACAGTCCATACTATTGACAGTGAAGAATTTCCCCATGGAAAGAGTGCATGCTTCTATTGATTTCAACGTTTAAAGGACTGTATTGTAGCCAATGGGGACAACTTCGAATAAGCTTTTTATATTTTTAATTGTTTTATATTTTCGTATTAAACTAACACACTGTAAAAGTAATAAGTAAATGTTATTTGCAATTAAAAAAATATTTTTTTTCTTTGTAACAGAACTTATGGCTAGACTAGGTATATATTGTGATAAGTTATAGCCTATATGTTACCGAGGACTAATACATATACAACAAGAAAGTTTCATCAAAATCAGTCCAGAAGTTTTTGAGTGAAAGCCGCACAAGGAACAGACAAAATGACACCTACAGTTTTATTATATGTAATAGAAAAAAAATACATATAATACATAGATGACACTGGCGCAATATGCTTAGCTCGCCCGAGCCATTTTATTTATTTTATTTATGTCACCAGTGCGCCAGCCGGACGTCGAAGTTGCGAGATGGATCCTCCGCCGCACATGCGTGTTATTGTTAGTGTTCGACACAGATTTAGTGCTACATAGTTATCGCGTGTTTATAAACTCCCAGATGTTTTCGTGTGTGCGTGTAATCGCTTTTTGTTTGATATTTACCTGAGAAATATTTAGAGCTGCTTGTGGAAGTATTTATTTGGGATATATTTAGAGCTGTTTGTGGAAGTATTTACCTGGGAAATATTTAGAGCTGGCTGTGGAAGTATTTACCTGGGAAATATTCAGAGCTGGCTGTAGAAGTATTTACCTAGGAAATATTTAGAGGTGGCTGTGGAAGTATTTACCTGGAAAATATTTAGAGCTGGCTGTGGAAGTATTTACCTGGAAAATATTTAGAGCTGGCTGTGGAAGTATTTACCTGGGAAATATTTAGAGCTGGCTGTGGAAGTATTTACCTGGGAAATATTTAAAGCTGGCTGTGGAAGTATTTACCTGGGAAATATTTAAAGCTGCCTGTGGAAGTATTTACCTGGGAAATATTTAGAGTTGGCTGTGGAAGTATTTACCTGGGAAATATTTAGAGTTGGCTGTGGAAGTCACATTTACTGTGGAGCCCTTCGTTCCATTTTTATCTAGGAAAAATATTTAATTAATATAATTGTACAAGTTATGAAGTAATTCTTCTTTATGCTCGCTTGGCATGGGGAGTAAGACGATGAATACGTAACGAGAGCATTACAAAAATGTGTGATCGGGCGGGGCGAAAGGAAGTTGAGAGGGAGATATAGGTTAGTTAAGACAGACGTTACGTTTCTTATGTTACTGTAGCAGCATGCAAGAGCAGTGCGCGCACGCTTTCTTTCTCTCTCCCTCTCATAGCCTAGTTACGTTTCGTGTATAAAGTTTTACTTCGTTTTTTTAGTCGTGTGTTTTTCGCGGCATCGGAATCGCGCGATTTAGCGACTGCTCCGATGCTCGATACGTTACAGTCGCAGTCGCTTTGCGACTAAATCACCGCGTTCGGCGTTTTGCATTGCGCGGTGACGAACGTCTAATCGCTGCATTCGGCTTCTGAAAAGCGACTAAATCGCCGATCGGCGATGCTAAGTGCATCTGTACTGTGGCTCTTATATTCCCACGCGATTACAATACGTATTTCCAAAGCAAACTAAAAAAAAGTTTTGAAAATACTTACTTGACACGGTTGAAGATGGCCGTCTTGTACTTGTTATTGCTCCTGAAACAACATTTAATGTTAACTTAGTATCTTCCAATATTTTTTATCTATTTCTCACTCCAAATCAAGATTGAATATGCAATAGGTACCTACACATGCCACTAAATCATTATACCTTGCGTATACATTAACGTATTAGCCGTACTGTTCACGTTTGCACCTGACGAGGGGACAACATAAAATCAGGGTCGTGGTATTCCCTAGTGGGTCATATTACAACCACACAACTGAGTGGTCACCATTTTAGAAAATGTGCATTTTTCCGACTGTATATGTACACATTAAATAGACTAGTTTTAAGCATTGATTACACCAGTGTATTTTTATTCTGTGTTGCTATTATAATAATTTTGTTTTCTAGTAAATTATTTTTATTTTTTTTTCTTGTTTCATTTACTTGTTTATTTCGTACCGTACTAAGGTATAATGTGGCTTAGATTAAGTAGTAATTGTGTAATATATAATGTGTAACAGAGTGGTTGTTCTAAATAAATTATATTCAATAGAATAATAATTCTATTAATTAATATATATATTTATAATATATATATATAATAATTCTATTCTATTTTGAATATTACTTAGTTACTGAATTAATAGCGTTTTTAGGTTTCAGTATAAATTCAAGAAAATAAAGGCCTGGAAAGTAGGTGTTAATTAATAAATAATTAATCAGAGTTAATTAACAGTTTTTTGTTTAATAAGAGGTAATGCCATGCGTTACGGCTGACCAGCGGCACTACCGGGGAAATACTTCTCGTTCACACTACACCGCCTAAAGTGACAGACATGTTTTCGCATTTCGTGCGGTGAGTTAGTTTCTGGTGGCCTATGAAGAAGAAGGAGGAAGGAGTGCATCGCTGCAAAACTTTTATGTGGATATTTATGGGCATCAGAAGTCATTAAAACTCCGACTACTAGTTTGCCCCTATATCATAAAAAATGAAAATGAAAATTTGTTACAGTACAGTTAAAACAGCAAGTTAAAGTCATGATCGAGTCTTTTAATCGATTTTATTTCTTAGCAAATCTTTCAACAATCAACAATTTTTATTCGTACCCACCAAACGATTAAAAGCATAATTATGAAAATTGTTTATTTCATGATCTGAAAGTAGAGTTCTAAGGATGCTTCAAAAGGTCTTACCTACAACTTGTAGCCTACGCAAGGCTTTCTCCACACACCAATTGAATGCTTGGATATTTTTATTTTGTTTTATTTCTGTACAAAACGTCATTGCCATTTTCATAAATGGATCTTTACTGACTTTTAGTTTTTTAGTTTCAACAAAACCAGGGTTGGGTAGCTTCGTTGTACCGAATTTTGCCGAAGGCTCTACTTTTTTATTGCCTCTGTCTTTTTTTCGTTTTATCCATCTCCGTTCTCTATGTTGCGGTTCCTCCAAACCGAGGATAGGCATAAGTACAGTGTTTGTTTCATTATGACGTGGTTTTCTTTTTTTAGAATAATGCTTAGGATCCGATACGTTAAAGACGGAGGCGAATAACTTGTTTTTAATTATTTCAGCAATAAACGTATTGTTAAAGTAGTATTTGTATATCAGGTCGTCTATTGCTTGTTCATCTTTGTCTCTTATTATATCTTTATCGTAATTTTTTAACTCCTTGTGTTGTGGTACAGAAAAAAGATTAATCTTGACTGAGCCTGGGTCGGGTGATAGTGGTGGCATTGTTGTCAACAAACCAATACCAAATTCTGTTTCAGGTTCTTTGTTTGAATTTATTTTTTCCGCAATATTTTCTACAATAATCTTAGGTTCATTGGAGAAACGTGATTGGTAAACTTTTTTCATCAATTTTGATATATAATTTTGCTTAGATGATATATCATTCTGACTTTTGACTATCTGCGCCTGTTTGTTGGTAATTTTTTGATTTTGCTGTAACATTAGTTTTTGAATGTTATAAAATTGACTTTGTTGTTTAATAAATTCTTTTTGTTGCTTTCCGAACTCTATCAAATTATACGACAATTCTTTTTCTTTATCCATTAAGATTTGCCTCTGATCTCTCATATTTTTCACATTGTCATTGAAATTTCTATTTATTTTAAGGATCTCATTATATTTACTATCGAAATCCTCAAACTTTTTTGTTAACACTTCAAGATGCCTCATGATGTCACTATTTAGAGTGTATAGGTTAGAATGAATTAGTTTAATAACATTATGTTGTTTCATAATCCTTTTGAATGATCTTGTTAACATCGCTAACACCTGTAACAGTCCTTTCTCTGTGAGTATTCTAGACTTTACCTTCTCTATATTCTCCTTCTCTTGTGGAATATCTGAAGCATTAATTGACTTCGATAACGGCGTAACATATTGTTTCAAAAATGATTTATTAATATTATAGTCTTTGTTGTTATTATTAAGGATGTATGTATTATTCGTGATATTATTCAATTTTTCACCGAATTCAATTTTTTTTAATAGTGGTGATTCAACATTACGAGACGCATTATATGTATCCGAATAAATGTCATTTAAAGAGTAAAATATGTCATGAAAATTCTGTGGTTTCCTTGGATTGTCCTTAGTATTTGACCACATCGGCTTCATAATTTTATCAAAATCTTTCGCAATGTCGGCTATATAATATTTAGTGTTGGGGTCTACTGGAGTAATTATATGAGGTGGTACATTGTGGAGTATATTGTAATGATCAGTCTGTGACAGTACCCCGTCTTTGTTTAGAGAATCATTCAATAAAGGATTTGTATTTGTTGTAGATTTTAATCTTGACACGTTCTTATTGTTTACATCGGTGGAACATTCATTATTTTCGCAAGGTCTTGAACTATTATTTTCGGACTCGGTTACTTCTTCTGAAATTTTACAATAAAAAATACGATAAGTTATGATAGATATGCAACAAATCAAAAACAACCTATTATAAAACCAGGCTAGGCAAAAAAATAAATTTCCAAGTCTTTCTCTGGCTTGAGCTTCTATTTTTTTAAATTCAATAGCTGCCCAGCGTGGATGTGGAATTATCGTTATAAACTATTCTTAAGCCTCTCCAAGATGTAAGTATACACAAAAATTATCATGCCGATCGGTAGAATATTTTCAAAATATTTTGACCACAAACACGGCCACGAGATTTTTAAAAGATTTTAAATAGAAACATTTTCATATCGTTTCTCTATGTTTTTTGGATTCAATTAGCCTTCCCGTTTGAGAATATATTCGGGCCTATACATCATTCGGACTAGCGATATATTCTGTCAAGAAAAATAGTCCAGTCATTATATCCAAATTATCGACCGGTGAATATTTTCAATGAATAATGAATTAGTTCCTGATTTTTTTTCGTAGGTCCCTTGGGGGGTTACTGAGAGTGTAAATTCAAAAAGTAGACCGAATCAGACTCCTGCGTATTTTCGAAAATTGGTTTTTTCCTTAAAAACGGTTTTATATTTTGAATATTTGAATAAATATTTTGAAATGTCGCTTTCTTCAAATTTAATTTAATTTCCAAAATACGGATCCTAGAAGAAAAATTGTAAGGATCAAACTTGCAGAGAATCAAATTTCGTACAATTTTGTCCTTACGATTTTACTATAAAATCGAACCGAGTTGTGTAAAAAAACCGTTCTTCTTCTTCTTTGTCCTCGCCTTGTCCCGTTACACGGGGCCGGCTTTCCTTATCATGCATCGCCAGGTTGATCGCTGGCTCGTGTTCTCTGTAACGTCTCCTCGTAAAAAAACCGTTATTTTTTGAAAATAAAAAAAGCATTTTAGGGATATACGCAGGAGCCCGATCCAGTCTATTTTTTGAATTTACACTCCCAGTAAATTTGTGTCTTTTAACATTAAAAACATGCATATCGCATCGCAACAGGTCGGCCATAAACATAGTTTTTCTTCCCGTGTTATTCCACAGATAGATTATACTCTAAAATGTACTCACGTGTTACATCTCTCTTATTTCTGCCAACGTATCCATTAAAGAACGAAAAGGATTCGTCGGGAGTGCCAAGGTGACTATTTTCCACATGATCAATGTCGAACGAGTTCGTTTTGAACCTGGAAGGGGCATTACGCCTCTCATGTGGTGATTTTTTTATCCATAAACCTTTGTTCAAAATATTGTTTCTTTCTATTTTGGGTCTGAAGTTTGCTTCTCCTTCTATGAACGCAGCTTTTAAAATCCCTAAAATTTGAATAAATATCGATATCTTAGCTAAAGTATACATCACTACACCGCGTGTGGCTTGCAACGCTATGTCGTGATTAAGAATTTTGCTTGATATTGTGTAGATTTTTGTTATTTATAAATAAATTTTTGATTTAGGGCTGTGAATTTTTTTGCCGGATGAATGTATCGATAATCGTAGTGGATAATAAAGCTATTTCGAGGCAACAACATTATCTTCTCTATACAAATAGAACATAACATATTTCTTTAATATTTTTATTTTGATAGCAATGCTGCGCTCCGTTGACCTTTCGTAACAACTAACACGATGTTTTTGAGGTCATACACAAAAAAGGTTTGTTTGTAAAGTCGGTTTCCAGAGGTTAATTTACATGATAGCCTAATAAGAAAGTTCACGCATTTATTTGCATGCACGCATTTCATTGCATCGGCCAATGGAGCGTTTTCAACAGTATCATATAAAGCTTTACAAGTAACAAATATTATTCAAAACATTATTAGAATGTACTATTTTCTTAGACATTATTTATATGAAATGGCCACCTGGACGAGACCTTAAAATATTTAAACGAAATAAAACTGTTATCACAGAATATAACAGATCGGGAGCATACAGATTTATAATTATGGCACATTCGTGATATTTAATTATTTTTGGAGATATTATTATTATTATTACGAAAAACAATAATATTGTGGACCACGCGTTCGTGTTGCTATTTTAAAATGTAACTGATATGTATGGACAAACAGAAAAGTGATGACAAAGTGATCCTGCAATGGTTCCATTACTTTTTGAGGTAATTTTTTAAGGTCCCGTGTCTTAAAAATTTACATCGGCCTTATGCGGAGTGGGGATGACAATACAAAAATTATTTAAAATACTGTTATATTTAGAATATAGGAGTATGTTTTAACTGTCAAATAACGAAACTCACTAATCTAAAAAAGAAACAATTCTGACGAACTAATTATTGACAAAAATCATCATCAATCATATAAATCTCATTTGTTACTTACTACTACCCCTAGGTGAACAGGCATGCGTCGAAAGTCTCTGGCATTATTACTATATATTATTACGGTACCTTAAAATACTCCCTCTGCTCGTTTGTCGACCTATATTTATTTCATCAGACAAAAATTGCGAAATATTTGCCTATACCCCCCCTCTCTTCAACGTAATATTAATTAGAGAGAATAAATGTGACGCCCCCTTAGCATATCTCCATATAATCTTCACCTGTACCAAGAAAAAAGGCATGGGTTGTTTTATTTAATTATTAATATACTTTATCGGTTTACTGTTAAACTGTCAAAGAAGCTTATAATGGCCCGCTCTAATATACATTACGGCTAACTATACTGAATAACGTACAGCGCCAAATACTTTCTGGCGGGCTTTTGATCAGCCGTAGGTATTCAATCGGGCTAACCGTTGCCCCCCCCCGCAACACAAAACATTTTTGAAAACGTTTAGTTGTAAATTGTAATACGACGATTTATATATGTTATCTGATTTCTTCATATACATTGCTGTGGAAGGAAATGTTATCGATAACTTTTATCGACTACTGGTCATCACTACGGTATACTGTTTACGTTCGGGAACCGTAATTGCTATGTTTGGTCCAAGTATCAAACCTTTCATTTTTCGTTTGATAAGAAACAGGATATGTTTTCCTTCGATGTTACTTCGTTTTTATTTTAAACAACTGTTCTTCTGGGCTTTATAATGACCAAAATATTTGTTTAGAATCAAGAGCGCTAATATCAGGTAAATATAGGTGTATATAACAGAATTTTGCCCATCATCATCATCATCATCATCAGCCTGTTGCAGTCTACTGTTGGTCAAAGGCCTCTCCCACAGCACGCTACTGGCCTTTTTTGCCCATAATCTTATATATTAATATAGCAAATAAAATAATTGTGAAATATTTTATTAAAAACTCTCCCACTTGTCACAAAATAAACCTTCCAATATCTGCATATACACATTTCTGCCATATTTGCAAAGAACTAATCAGCCCCTCCCACTACAACTAAGCCTGCGCTTAGAGCAAACTTCTACGAACCTATATTTTCCTGGTACAATGGATCAAGTGAACAAGTCATTACCAGACACAGAAATAGAACATCCGGCCCATATATAGATAGCCCGCTAAAGTACATGGTTACCCGTAATAAGAGGAAAAGGGAAGACGATTGTAGTCAAGATCGGCGAGTTTGAGGGAAGAGATCTCAATCAAATCGTAAAACTTCACAAAATCGCAACTTTCAAAAAATTGAAACTACGCTCAAAGAAATTCAAAAATCTAACATTAATACCTATTAAAAATTGTATTGCCATGCTGACGTCACGCCCAGAATAAAGAATTTCAAGATAAAATTGACTAATCCATTCGTCTAAGTATCGATTCATAAACATTTAATTTATATTTATTTATATTATTTTACGCTGCACTATACTGATTAAGATCTGGGAACGGGTACTTTAATTAACATAATACAATAGTACTTTATTAGCTTATTCTTTATTTAATTATATTTTAACTCTCTTTGCTAATTATATCTTTCTTTATCTTTCTTATTATAGAATCAATCCTATTTATTTAGTAGGCAACAAAATATGGAGGCTACAGGTACAAAAATACAGTTCTGACGTATAAAGGCAGATGTCGGTTTAACAACAATATCTGATCACCAGCATAATAATTACTTAATAGTATTTTACGATACTAGGGAGTTAAAGTAGCGATTATAGCACACGTTTTACCGCACGGGCGGAGCGAGTGCGTTAGAACCGTGCGTGATGTAGTAACCTCCAAACTCCCGCGTGTCGCTCACTAATTTTTGACACAAGTATGATTATAGACTTCAATTAACTAATTATTATTTAGTGCTATATCATATTTTAGACTTCATAACTGAAGGAGTCCAAGGGATTAAAAAAATAATACATTATATAAAATCTACTGATACTAATATAATAAAGCTGAAGAGTTTGTTTGCGAGTAAGTTGATAACTACGATTCAAATGAAAATTAATAATGATTTTCCTCAACGTGCCATAGTCATCAAGATTTACCACAACACTTGTTCTCACATTGATGATCAAAGTATAAAATCTCTATTTTACGACCAAGATATTGATGCGTATACAAATAGGTATTCTTAATAATTGCAATGTATTGAAAACAATATAATATGGCCTATCCAGGAAAACAAAAAAAGGAAAATTATTATCTGTATTTTGCTTAATTGTCCTTTGTTAATTATTATAAGCGTATACCTATATTATGTGTGTATATGATACAACGTGATAAACATACCTGTTTCTTAAAACGAAATGGTTTTTTATTGATTCCAACTAATAAACTAACGAAACATCCATTCGTTCGCTTCGTTCGGGCTGAAGCCGTTATTTTTTAAATAAAAAGTATCCGAAGTCATTTCTAATAGATAACTTACCTTAAAGTAGTAGTGACGGGAATCATAACTCACACCCATTCACATATTTTATAATATTAGTAGGGATAATCTTATATCAATAACATTCAGTTATTAATAGCATATTAATATAATAAATAATATTCAAAGAAATCAGCTAACTCGAACATGAAATAGAATTACCTATTTTTTATTTATCTACCCTCATTTTTTTTTATTAAATAGGAGGGCAAACTAGCAGCAGCAGCGATTTTCATGACTACCGACGCCCACAAACATCCGCATAGAGGCTATACAGATGCGCTGCCCTCCTTTCTCCTCCCACTTCCATGGGCCACCGGCTACTTACACACCGCACGAAACGCGACAGCACAGCTGTTACTTTACGCCAGTCTCGTGTAAGCGAGAGGTACCTCCCCGGTCGTGCTGGCCCAATTCGACTGCATGCAAACATGCAATGTGGCACTACCTCTTACCATGGCACTACCTCTTACCATATAACATATTTGTGTACCTTTTTATTAACAAACCATTGTCAACTATATTTTAATGCGGGAAGGTAGAAAGAAGTCTTTATCTCACGCCTTGCACTTTCATGCTATAATTTGCGCTTCACCTCTTGATTTAGCTGGAGTTAAATGCGGATTTATCACACGCCGTGTTAAAAAAATATATTACGGTATAAATAGAGTGAATAAAGCGATAGAGAATAAATTAAATAGATATTAAAATAACTAATATTTTTTTATTCATTCCATTTGACAACTAGGTTAGGCCATCAAATGATCTGGTTATTACTTGGTTACGCTGATTTGTATGATTAGAAGCTTCTGTACTGTAAATATGTGTTTGTAATGACTTTCAAAGTAAAATAAACGTCATCACAACAAAAAAAATTGACACCTGTGTGTGATATAACCTAAAATGTCAACATAAATAACTTTATAAAATATTTTAGGCAGGTTATTGGAAACAATTGAGTCATGCGGTTACCTGATCAACAATACCTTACAATGATCTGTGTAGGTGACCAGGCCAAACTGGCCTAAGAGACCCGCCAGTCTCCTTTATCTATAAGTGATGTAGTAGAAGTTAGTTTGTATATTGCACGAATAGTTCGCTTCTGCAACACGAAAATAGTATTTATGTCGGCAGCGTTTCTCCACAACAGTATGCCATAAGACATAATGCTGTGGAAGTAGCTAAAATAAACTAAAATACATGTCATGTCTTGCGAATTATCTTATAAATTTGGCGGTTCTTTTTTGGCATATTTTTCATTCGCTTTGTGTTTCGGTTTAGTTGTTTAAGTTCGGTTTAGTAATTTAACTAAACAAAACCAATTTTGTTTAGTTAAATTGTATCATTGATTCGGCTTAGTATTTTGCGTTTTGGTTTGTTTTCTGTTTTGGTTAAGTTTTTTTGGGGTTGTTTAAGATATCTTATCACTGACTCGGGTTTGTACTTGGTTTGTTTCCTGTTTCCGTTTAGTTGTTTTGGTTTTGGTCATCGACTCTGATTTATCAAGTACAAGGCCGAATCAAACATTAGTTTCGTGTTTGGTATAAGTATTAGTTTTGGTTGTTACACATTTTTAAAATGTTGACGTTAATGGTTTGAAGTTGAAGTCGAATGTACTGTCGTCCCTATTAGTGCTCTTTATTTATTGGGTTAGTGGTCATATGGCCCAATTTAAAAATGCCCAACTGGGCATTTTGACTTCTATCAATTTTTTAATTTATGTACGCAACAAAAGATGGACGTACGTTCAGAAGTTGTCAAATATGTGGTTAATGATTGGAGCAAGTTTTCAATTATAACCCACAACAGAAATAGTGATAATTCATCAACATCTAACGAATATTTTGCAGATGTTATCAAAAATGCTAATTATGGCGGACTTTGGGATATAATAGCTGCAGAATATATAGAGAAACGAACTGAAGTATACGGAGTCAGCGAAGTTTTGTGCAGTGGGCATTTTCCTGCCCATTTTCCCATAGCAGCACAGAAAATTACTTGGCCTATGGAGGTAGCTGTCGAAGAACGAGATTTTGAAATTGAGACGCCTTCATAACTTAAAGTTGAAAAGGGTTAAAAAGAGGTACCTGTTATGAAGTGTGTACATTTACATATTGTATCTTCATTAAGTTATGATACAATTAACAGCAAGTCCGTTATCCATATGTGAATCATTAATAGAAAAAAGAAAAACAAATGTAGGGTAAGTAATACACACGAAATAATCAAATAAAAGGGCACAGAAAATATATGGATAGACTATCTGATTCGCACCGTAAAGCTGTCTCTAAATTTCCAAAAAAAAAAAACCAGATGTGTGTGTGCGATGAGATGATGTGCCTGTGCACAGGCAAGCTATCGCTAACTATCAGGCTGCAAACCCTGAAAAGCACAGGCCATCTGCTGCACAAAACTCTTACCCGGCCATGAATATGAGGTGCATAGAGAGATTCAGTCACGTTACAGATAAACTAGAACGTATAGAAAAATTATAGAGACGCAATTTAGCGTGCATGGAAAAGCAAGTTGCTTTCAGGTTATATATAGTTATGTTACATATACAGGTCTATCAAATTAATTTCTGCAAATTAATTTCGTCAATGAAGATAATAGAGAAGCTAATGTACGATGTTTTAAATCAATTTGAAACCAAATTTAATCGAGTAGCTGCAGCGTGTTACATGAGGTGAACCCACACATACAAGATCTCAGAGTGATAAAGTATCCCCAGAGTTATGCAGGTAAAGTTTACAAAGAAAAAAACAGAGGCAAATTTAATGCATCAACGGCAAATTAAGTCTCTATTGTAATAGTGGCTTAGCAGTTTGATCGAAGAGACATCATATCATTGAGACACATCGAGCTTATGATATGCTGTAGAAGCTGGTGATGTTTTGCTACCACGCATGAATGCACCACAATGGGAACCCACAACTAAGTTGCCCTTGAATGAAGCCAAACATATGTGACTAATGTAAGATTTTACTCATATAGAAAAATGATCAGAAAGAGAAGATAACTTTTAGTCAATATTTTGTAGATGAATACGCCAAAATAGAAACCGATAGACTAAATTACATAGGATACAATCAAACCAAATTGCGTGCGGGTAATTCCATTCATTAAAAAATGCGATTGGGCGGCAATATACAGAAGGTTGTACTTCCGTCTTCTTTTACTGGTGAAACTGGAACTAGAAGATACATGCATGATAAACGTTGGAGACCATGGCATACGTTAGACATAACGGTCATCATCATCAACATCATCAGTTGGAGGACGTCCACTGCAGGACATAGGGCTCCCACTTAAAGCTGCATAGGTTGAGGTCGAGTTTACGGTCGTGCCGACCTTTTTATTGCTTTCACACGCTGCAGCGACGTAAATGAGCACTTGCTTTCAGGTCAAAAATCTCATGACTGATATTAATTAATTTATAATACATAATTGTGTAAAAAAAACACACAGGGTCATCTTTAAACAGATAGAACAAGTTATGAAATAACACACATATTAATTGATGGTAAAAAAGGAAAACAAAAAAGCTAATAAAAAGACAAAGTTGGCAACAGCGTGTTTTACAAAACGGTGGAATCTTACGTCAGACCGTACTTGACGCTGTTCTGCAGGTCCACCTTTAGTTTTTTTCCCTCATGGAGCAACTTATTTTAGTTTCAACTTTTAATAATACATAAACAGTTCATATACAACACTATCTAATATTATACGATATATTAAATATTACTATTGTTAGTATATAATGTTAAAGATTATATTATACTGAAATAAATACTGCAGGATAAGATTAATATACATAAATATACACATAAATATATACCTACAGAATAACAATAGGTATATTTAAATATATGCATAGTGATGAATATCAAACGAATATAAGTATATGTACAAAACACAGACAAACGCCAATCATTGGATGCGGTCAAATGGAGCGAGTTGATATCGAGGGGCATCGGCCCAAAGGTGAGAGCAGTACTCCTTGTGCGGTCGGACCTGCGCTTTGTATAGTTGTAGCACATGCGCTAGCGTAAAGTAATGCTTCGCCCTGCAGAGAACACCCAGCTTTTTAGAGGATAATTAAGCCTTCGCCTCCAAATGACCGCGGAACTGAACGTTACTCAATATGTCGAGTGATACTTGATGAGGCCATTAGAGCAGTATTCTGAAAACGAGGATATACGTCGAATGGGGCTTTTTTTGTGGTAAACGCGAAAACTTGTGTATTAGCGGGGTTAAATTGGACTAAATTAAGTCGGCCCCCTTCT
>LUGF01045497.1:83563-96307 GCA_001625245.1 Calycopis cecrops
GGGGGGGGGGGGGGTGGCTCAGAGTCCAATGCTATGATTGGCTAAGATTGGCCGAGATTTACTTGGATGTGTAATTTATGAATGAGTCTATAGTAAAATAATATAGAGCGCGATTTATTGCCTTTACTATGAGTTCTCACTTTTTGAAACGCTAGCGATATAACTATCGACTTTAATAAAAAAAAAATAGTTATTTTAATAAATTAATACTATACATAGGTTCTGTTATCGATATAGAACTCAAAAATTTCTTTTCGAGAACGACTTTAATTTCACGCTGTATAGTATTGTACTATATTTCAGGTCTGTGTACTATATACTGTGGAAGAAATATACAGTACGCAAAAATACAATATTTTCAAGACTGAAATATTTATTTTGCAAATAACGAACGAAATAGTATTTATTGATGCTCATGCCTTAATGAGCTTTTTTTTGTAGTTAGTAGTTCTAGTACATGGGCCCTCTGAATACTAAAATTGATGGCAGTACATATTATACTATATTTTTTAATGCATATTTTGAAAAATACATACATTTGGTCAAGAAATGTTGTTGTTGTTGCTATTTGTCTACAGGGGATCTATCTAGGGAGTGAAGCGTGTCTTCACGTTCAGCACCAGTGGCACGCTGGTGATGAACGTGAAGACACGCCAGTCGGCCACCGCCAGAGCTATCAAGGGAAATATCCAGGGAGCTATCCAGGAAACTATCCAGGGAACTATTCAGGGAACTATCCAGGGAACTTTTCAGGGAACTATACAGGGAACTATTCAGGGGACAATATAGATAACTATCCAGAGAATTATCCAGGGAACTCCTCACCTCGCGCTCTCCGGAACGACCCAGGGAGTGAAGACCGCCAGCACCAGTGGCACGCTGGTGATGAGAGTGAAGACCCGCCAGTCGGCCACCGCCAGCGCGATCCAGGGCAGGATGCTCCCCGCGAAGGTGAAGTACACGGCTATGGACATGTTCGCCACGAAGGTGCGCCACTTCGGACCCACGTACTCGACCACTGAAAATGATAGTCAGTTCATTGATGTAGTGAATTCAGTAAGAGGTAATGCCGTGCTAGATTGAAGCCGGATTGGGCACGACCAGAGACTCTTGGACAGGACATAACCGCAATAAGAGAGCGAAATTGTCGTTTCCCTTGAGGATATCTAACCTCAAGGGTAAAGGTCAAAGATACCGTGTATCTTTGACAGCCCTGCTCTACAGTATATATACTTAACTAACATAAAATTAGATTTTTTGGACAAATATACGTACCAACAATATACATGATGACAAAGCAGTTGTCGTATGACAAGCCCACCAGAAACCTGCACAGGCAGAATGACCAGAAACTGTCCGTGAAGGCCGTGGCGACTCCCGCTGCAAATCCGATCATGTTGGTACCTTAGAAGTAATGAAATACTCACCATCAGATAATAAAATTGATATAATATAACAAATTAGCTGCGCCCCGCGGAGTTAATCGAAGGTTCGTTCGAAATATACAGGGTTAAATGTAATTAACGCAAGACTTCTTGCAGGCAGCATGTCTACATCAATACCAACAACAATTGTTCTACGACTTTTTACGAATCTAGATAAATAGCACAAAAAAAATAAAAACAAAAAATGTTTGCACTCTCTGTTATTTATTAATCTGTAACTTGTTAGAATGACGCGCGGGTATCTTGCCGCGCGCGTTTCCCGCGCTATTCTCTTAGCCGCACGCAGACTAAATGATAGTTCAGAGGCAATATATTAATTTTGTATGGGAATATTACAATTTTTAAAAATATTAATTTTCAAAAGTCGTAAAACAAATGTTGTTGGTATTGATGTAGACATTCTGCCTGCAAGAAGTCTTGCGCTAATTACATTTAACCCTGTATAGAGGAGATGTCGAAATGTACTTTACTACCTTTCCTCACACCTGATATACAAGGTTGACAAAAGCCATAGGCATTAAATGAAATCACATAATTAGTCTATAGTTTCCGGGCTACACAACACAACACAACACAAAATCAGATCAATCGGAGCAATAACAATAGCCACAGGAATTTTTGAAAGCTTTTTCTCACTTTGTACACGCTGTACCTATTTTCAGCTCAAAGGGAGTTTGGGCCGGCCGGGGTCATTCACCCCGTAAGAGGTTGCCGTCCGCTATACGGGTACAAAGCATGATTACATTTTTTCGGTATTTAACTTGTTTGAAAAAGTATTTTCGTATACTTGTCGTAATTGTTTTTATAGATTCGGGTTAACTATAGGCACTTATAGTTTATATGGTTTAATTTAATGCCTTTCGCCATTATTAACCGTGTATTTGCTACCGGAAATGTATGTAGGTAATCTAGGAATTGTATACATTTCCTAGGAAATGTATATCATTAGCTATTTGGGAGGGAGGAGGAGGGATATTTAGGAGGAGCCTAAGCGATTGGACCGATTTTGAAGAAATTGTGTGTATTGAAGGGGATTTGAGAATGGTTCCTTTAGGGGTCAATGTATACGCCTGTACAATAAAATCCCAGAAAGCGTTCAAAAACTCTCAATCAAAAAATTTTAAAAAGTAGTTAAGGAACGCTTGTGTGGTATATTACAAAGTAATAGATTTTATGACAGATAACACACCTTGGGAATAGTACCCTCCTCCCAGGCTACTTCTATACAAAAATAAATGTAAATTATATTTTTTTAATGTATATAAATGATGAATGTATAATGAAGAAATGAATGAGGCCCGCTGAGTTTGTTTCGCCGGTTCTTCTCAGGACAGGGCTAGGGTTGAACCGGTGGTAGATGGAAATTTTTGACGTTCAAAAAGCAATTTTTCAAATTCTATTTTGAATAAAAATATTTTGATTTTGATTTGATTTGTTTAGATTCACAAATCAGATCGCACTGCAGTCAGTATATCGAATATACAATATTGTATTTTGTATATTCATTGTCCGATTTCATACATTACCGGTAACATATAAACAACGAAAATTTCATAAAGATCGGTCGAGCCGTTTGGGCGGAGTTGAACAACAACCACGAGATTATAGGGGCCCAGCTGACCCGTGCGCGCCTAGTTGGGGGTCAAAAGTAAAAACTGTTCATTCATAATGAAAAATATACATTCTTACATTACTTAATGATGATGTAAATTTCAATTAATGAAAGAATTGTGAAAATCTGTAGTAAGTTTGGACCACCAGGTGTTTGGAATCTATTCGATAAAACAAACAAACAAATATTTCCTAGTTTATAATACCATTATAGATAATATAATATTAGATAGATAGAAAAAAATCTTACCAACGATTGCTGGTATTCTGCCATATTTATCGGCGACCCAACCAAATAATAGCCCGCCGACTATGGCTCCACAGAAGAAAATGGATTGTGCAGTTGCTGGGTAGCTGTCTCTGTCGCACACCCATCCCAGCTGCAAAATTTTGTGCGGGATCAGCATTGTGAACATTGCTGCGTTCGGCGGTTTTATCCGCGTAAATTTCGATCCCGTGGAAAAAAGAAAATCATCCCAAGGCATCCCATGGGAACATTTTTTTCTATCCCGTGTTAATCCAAGTTACTCTGTATGTGTGTGACCAATTTTATAAAAACCGGTTCAGCAGTTTTTGCGTGAAGGAGTGACGAACAAACAAACATACAAACTTTTGCATTTAAAATAGGTATTAGTAAGATATAGGGAGCAAGTATTTTTGGTATTATAAAAATCTAATCAAGGTAGGGGAATGCTTGGCTGGGATCAGATTTAAATAATATACGATACTGAAATATTAGGCAACATTAGGCAGTTGACTGTCTCGTGGTAAGCGTGTTCACCCACAGACGTGAGGGCCCGGGTTCGAATCCCGGGTCGGACCAACAATTGTTATTGGGATTTTTCGATTTCTAATAACAGTCCGGAGTCAGGAAGTTGGCGGTGTTACACCCCGTACCCCGTGCCACGGAGAGCACGTTAAGCCGTCGATCCTGCGCCTGATTTCTCTCCGGTCGTGTTGAACTGCCGGCCCATCGGAATAGGAGAATGAGGGAACAGAGCGTGCACTTGTGTCTGCGCGCACACTTGTGCATATATATATGCATATATATATAATATGTCCTGCGCAGATGGCTCGTCTATATAGACGGCTGCCGTAGCCGAAATCGGCTAGGACGACATTATTATTGATATATACAAAAATACTCAAAATATTTAGGTCTAATTTCAGACCACGACAGTAGTAAGTAATAGTTAGTTGAATAAAAATATAAATATTTAATTGTAACCTCCCGTTACTGAGTGGCTACCGAAACTATCGAACGCACGGAGTTGAAATTTAGCGTGCATGCTCTTTAGAGAACTGGGAGGACCTCTAAGAGAGGATTTGTGAAAGTTTTGTCCCCAAAGGTGGTGCCAAAAAAAGTGGTGTACGTAATGGAGTACCAACACATTTTAAACATACTCCCAAAAGGGTTTTACACCTTGTCGTTATCTAGGAAAATAGATTACAGGCTTTATGAGTTATTAAATACTTTAAACATTAAATGTAGAATGATATTTGGTTTTAGCTTTCATAGAACAATTGATAATCCTCGATCGAGATTACATTACAATGTTGCATTATAAATTACTAGCTGCGCTCCGCGGCTTCACTCGCGTAAGTTTCGATCCCGTGGACAAATCGAGATGAAAAATAGATGTCGGCTGAATAGGTGTTGGTTGGGATTCTCAGACCTACGCGATAGGCACACAAAATTTCAGGAGTATCGGTCTAGCCGTTTCGGAGGAGTGCGGTGACTACAAAGGACACCAGATTTTTTATAACGATGACTTGCAATTGGACCAATTCCTTGTAATTGACAGAGGTCATTTGCAACAAAATATGCCCCATCAACTATGCTTTTATAATCCTACTAGCTGCGAACCGCGGTTTCACACGCGTAAATTTCGATATCGTGGAAAATCATCCGGGATCCCATAGGAACATTTTTATGGGATAAAAACGTCTGTGTGATAAAAATCCTATGTGCTAATCCAAGTTACCCTCTATGTGTGTGCCAAATTTCATGAAAATCTGTTCAACAGTTTTTGCGTGAAGAAGTCACATACAAACAAACAAGCAAACAAACAAACATACAAACTTTCGCATTTAAAGTATTAAGAAGATTAATATCATAAATGTTTGTTTGTTTGTTACTTGTTCACGCAAAAACTGCTAATCCGATTTTCATGAAATTTCATCGCACACACATAGAGAGTAACATGGATTAACACATAGGATAGTTTTTACCCCGAAAAAATGTTTTTAAGTGATGCCATGTGATGATTTTCTATTTTCCATGGGATCGAAATTTACGCGGGTGAAACCACGGGGCGCAGCTATTAGTATATAATAGTATAATCTCTATGAGATTATACCTCGCGTCAACCCCACCTCTGAAGCTATGGTCTTGTACGGTATGTCCGTGTAGTTGTACTCCCACCGACCAGCACACTTCTTGACCGGCCACGCCGGGTCCGCCTCCAACTTGCCGCTACCCAGAATTTCCTTCCAGTCTACATCATACACGAAGCATTTCTCGAAGGTTCCATTTTTACCGAGAGGAATTGATAAGCTTCGTCTGAAATAATAATATTATTTATTATTTATTTACTCCATACTTTTTATAGGTGGAGTGACGCCATGCGCAAAGCAGTAGGCAGGAAGTGGGAAAGGTTAGTCGAAAATCGAGGCCAGTGGCGTGCTATGGGAGAGGCCTATGTCCAACCGTGGACTGCAATAGGCTGATGATGATGATGATGATGATGATTTACTTCCATAATTAGAAGAAAAGTAAAATACTGTGTAATATTATTGTGTATGTCCTCGCCGTATTAAAAGCTATATTTCTTTTATCTATACAAATATTTTAAATTGGAGTATCGGTTTTACTATATAGGTATATGAATATAAATTCATATTATGCATACGGTACATTTACCAAAATATCATTTACAATCCATATCTGTTCGTCTGTTTGTTTCGACTAATCTCTGAAACGGATGGACTGATTTTGATGGGATCACACAGCAGGTAGCTGATGTAATGAGTAACTTAGACTGCTTTATTTATATTTCTTTTTCAGTGCCACGCGGGTGAAATCACGGGCATAGCTATTCGACAGTAAAGATATAATATAGTAAAGTCTAATATATCCAGTAAAGATGAATAATAATTCTCACCTTTCTTCCACAGTCAAATTTGCCAGCTCCTCGACAAAACACCAATGCTCGGAGGGGACCACTGTCATGAATATCTGCGCGAAGTAAACGAATGCGAAGTAGAAGGAGAAGGGTATCATCAAGAGGAAGAGGATACGCTGGTACCAGCCGAAGTCGCCAATGTACGGGAACAAGTCGTCGATGTCCTTGATCTGTCGCCTCATCGAAGCGCCGTTGGCTGAAAATGGAACGGTCAGTCCTTACTAGTGTGAAGCAAGAGTTCTTTGCCATACTGTGTCAGTAATACTACAGGTTAATGAGACAAACAAAAATTGAAAAAAAAAAAACCTTTAAGAGACAATTTAGTTGAAGCTATTAATTATACGTCCAAAAGAAATTGAATAAAATCTAATCACATCTGTACCGCATCCAATTGGCAAAACATTTTAGAGTCTTTTAGAGTTTAGACTTTTGAATTCTTTAGGAAAACATAAGTGTTGGAGTAAATTTTATAACGAACCTTTGGAAATTAATTTACCTAAATAACATTTCCAAATACAAGATATATGTACCTACTTACAACGCTGATTAAATGAATTACTTTCTGTATATTCAAGGTAATTGGCGATAATTGAGAGAAGACAAAAAGGTCTTATATCCCTTTACCCATAGCTAACTGTTAAAGCTCATGCGATACTTAATCTATATAATATATAAAACTCAAACGTGACATAGCCATCTATCAACGCACCCAAACCACTGGACGGATCAAGCTGAAATTTGGCATCCAGGTAGATGTTATGACGTAGGCATCCGCTAAGAAAGGATTTTTAGAAATTCAACCCTAAGGGGGTGAAATAGGGTGTTGAAGTTTATATGGATTTCGCGGTTGAAACCGCGAGGCACAGCTAGTTTAAACTACAAGCTTATGGGCTTTTTTGGTAAGACCATAAAATTCTCTCAAATTAAATCGATACATAGTTTTTTTTGTCGTAAACTTTTACCAGAAGGCATTTTTGTCGTAAACTTTTACCAGAAGGCTAAAAAACCAGAAGTTAATTTAGCAAACATAAAAATGGCCGGTTCTGGAAAAATTTATAGTATTTTTTTAGACGTAGCTAACTTTATATTGATTGACTCAGTAAAGACAATTAGCTCTGCTATGTACCTAACATGCTAGAGTTAATAGCCAGCTAGACGCATCTGATTAATTCAATTAAAACAATTAGAAACGCGATCAGGTCAGAAACATCTCGAGTAATTCAGTTGCAATAATTAATTTGAGGGTGACATCAAACAAACAAGTTTCCTCTTGAATTAGCCAGTGAAATCGACCGAGTAGTAGATTCTTCTTGATTAATTTGAAACAATTGAAAGAGTATTGGATAAGCCTGGTATGTTTAATTTTGATTGAATCGTTTCTAATAGCTGTAATTGTTCAATAGGTGGATACCAAAAAAAATGTTTATTCCTGATTGAAAGAATAAGAAGTACATAGGATGAATGTTGCATGAGCATATCTAAGCATTGCTATATTTAACTTTATAGTTTGGACTTCTTATCTAGGATTTTGTTAGGGGTTTATTTGATCGTCTTCAAAATAATATTCAAAATTACCATTCTTTGCACCCGTTTCAGTATTCCCATCTACCAGGTCCATGTGACCTGGTGTTGCGTTCTTTTCATGTGACTCCATCCTCGAATTGGGTTTTGAGCGTATAAAACACTTTTCCTGGCGTCTTTCTGGTTACTGAAGACGAACGCTTAACTCGCCGAGCTGAAATATAGAAATATATTTGATAAATGTTTGGTTCCAGAAGAACCTGAAAAGTGAGTCTTTTTATTTTGCTGCAGATTGTGATCGTAACTTGATGCACTCTGGGAAAGGCCTATCTACAGTAATGGACATCTTTAGGCAGTTGATGATGATGTTGATGATGATATTTTCATCAATAGAGAAGCCGAAGATCGAGAGGCCATAGACGTGCTATAGGAGAGGTCTAACGGTGGACTGCAATAGGCGGATGATGATATTCTATTACGTAATAATCACTATTTTTCATGAAGTAACATCATATGTATACATTGTGGTGGTAAAGACATTGAAGCAAGTCAACGAATCAATCAATTCATAAAGATATTGACGCACCGCTTTTGTGTTTTCAATTAAAAGCAATTTATACGAGTTAACCTTCGCTGGGCTGTCGTCGGCACACTTGGGTGATGCAGTACTGCAGAGTCTAGCAAATAGCGTGATCTTAATCATAAGATGAGTACCGTTTAGATAAACGATGGTCCCCAGCTAATTGCTCTGTGTTCCATCAATTCATGGCCGGAAAATTATCAGGCTGATCTGTGGTTACTGACGCTTGCAGCGCTAAAAACCTTATGTGGTTGCCGTGGCACATTCATTTATTCTTCCTAAGTGAACCCAGATCTGATCTTCCAGACCAAAAGAAAACTTTATTCATCTGTTGTCTACGTTGATGACATTATTACATAAAAATATAATCATATAATTTTATTATTACATTACATCTAATAGAATTATGTGGGATTACTTTTTAACATATTTTAGACGCAAACATAAGCTCTGCAAATAAAATATGAATCCCCGAAGCGGTAATAACAAGTACGTGGGCGGCTTAACATTTTGTTGACGAACGGCTTAAGATAACGCGATACAGAAATAGCGTCTGTAAAGTTATTTAATTAGGTACTTCATTTATCAAGACATCTATAGCTCTTTAGTTATATGATGTATCTTCTAATTCTTAAAGTATTTCTTGAGTTTTCTTCGTTATAGACGGTTTAATTCGCGTATATAAAATAGAGCAGTAAAATTATGTGAAACAATGATCGAGCAATTGTTTTAACACGCGCATTACTAATTGTCGCGCCCATTTCGCTTATGTCGTGCCGGGGTCTGGTCTGGTGGTATCTTATTAATATTATAAATGCGAAAGTTTGTATGTTTGTTTGTTACTCCTTCACGCAAAAACTGCGGAACCGATTTTCATGAAATTTGACAAACACATAGAGAGTAACTTAGATTAACACAGGATAGTTTTTATCCCCGAAAAATGTTCCTATGAGATGCCATGGAATGATTTTCGACGATATGGAAATTTTGGCGGGTGAAACTGCGGGGCGCAGCTAGTATAATATATATGATAGTCCTGCAAAGTGATAGCGATGCTAGTGAGTGTCTCGCAGTTGGAACGTCGGAAGAACGGAACGCAGAATATGTAGAAACGAATTTGTATTGTAGAGAAGTATACAGGTCTACACTTTTCTTTTTTTAAAGAGGGCGGCACATCTGAATAACAATTATATATCTATGGGTTATTACCCATAGATGTATAACCAAGAGGTCCTAACTGCTTGCTTAATTATATATATATTGCATAATATTTCGGGGGCTTTGCCACAGGCATTAGAACAACAAAAAATAACAATTCCTTGCACTAATAAAAATAAGTGTAGTGTCAAACAATACGCCTTGTGAATGGCCTACTCAGATGATGTAAGGCTCAGCTATTTTGGTAATATCTGAAGCAGTTGCTTGTTGTCAGTGGTTTTATCTGGTTGTAGTTTGGTTCCATCTACACGGAACTTATTAACACATTTGTGCAGCTGTGTGAGAGAAGACTTGTCCGCAGTTGTTTGGTAGCATGAGGGTACTTCTAGCTTAAATATAGTTAAAGTAACTGCAGACATTTATGCAGTCGCGTTTCGTCATGTGTAGTTGCCAGCGGTTCATTGGGGGGAGAATGAAGAAGGCACATCTGCATGTCCTCTGAATATTCAAGTAAATCGCCAGGCTTCTGTCTGTGCCGCTTTTGGCATTCGTTACTTTTCTCTGTCAGGATTTTCCTTTCAGTTAAGACATGGTGTTTACTATAGCTGATATGTATGCTCTATGGCGACGTCTATTTGGTCACCAAGGCTGAAAGGGCAGTATTGTAAAAGTATTTAAACAAGGGGTCGTCTGCCCCCTCTTTAAATACTTATACAATACTTTTCATTTCTTTCAATGATACTTTTATTTGTCTCAACTTTCAACATTGGGAAGTCGTTTTGATGCACCAAAGTTAAGATAGATGCAGAATCTCATTGCATAATTAAAGATAATATTAGATCTAGACTGAGGTACAGGTAGCAAAAAATTGACTAAGTCATTAACGTTTTGTGAAATTGCATTTAGAACATTATTTGCTGACATTACACAATGCTGAATTTCACAAGTACCGTGTTATTTAGTTTAAATTAAATATGAGCCTTTGCAATTTTACATTCAGCGCATGATCATAATTACTGCTCAAAGTATAAAAGAATAATAAATTATTATTTTTTTTGATTATCTATAGGATAAGGGGGCAAACGAGCAGTCGGAGCCATTTTCATGAGTACTGACGTCGATAAACATCAGCATTGGAGTTATACAGGTGCGTTGCCCTCCTTTCTTCTCTCCCATCCATGGGCCACCGACTACTTCTACGACTACTGCGCACAATACGCGACAGCACAGCTGTCACTGTACGCCTGCGTCGTATAAGCGCGAGGTACCTCCCCGGGCGCGGCCCAGTTCGATTGCATGCAGGTACTAACCTCTTACATCATTATTATACCGTACAAACATGACCACAGCTATATACAAGACCAATGACCATAGACTTGACAATGTCGCACTTATGTACAATAATATCATTGTTATTTCATTATTAAAAGTATTGAATTAGCACCTAGCATGACGTAAGTACAACTTTCCATGCAAATGTAAGAATAAAATAAACAACGGATTAAATATTATGTGAGTAATACTTGTTATGGTCAGTGGTGGTAATCTAGGCTCTCCCTCCTGATCCCTCTGATCAACAACAGACGTGAGGTCCCGGGTTCAAATCCCGGGTCGGACCAAAAATTGTCATTGGGATTTTTCAATTTCTAATAACAGTCCGGAGTCAAGAAGTTGGTGGTGTTACACCCCCGTGGCTCGGAGCGCACGTTAAGGCGCTATAGGTCCCAAATGCGATCCGCCTAGTAAATTTTGCGTGGACGGCGCTCGAAAATAGCGACAATATTTAGATTAATATTATTTTATAAAATTAACCATACGCTTATTTAAAAAAGTGACTCCTAAAATGACTTCGATTACTTATTGGGAATAGATACATATTTTAGTTGTGAATATAACTTTGATAGTTATTGAATAGTTTGGATTTAAAAATTGATGGAAACGTCAGAAATAGTGTTTTTTCATTAAAGTTTACGATTTTTTTCTATCGAGGCAAAATTCTTTAATCGTGTTTCGACGCCCTAAGAAGTATGCCGTATTGTGTTAACATTAACCACAGCTAAAAAAAATATGATAAACAATAGTTTTTAAAGGTTTCGTTTTGAATATACGTGAGCACGGATTGACAAATTTGGAGCCCATTTCGCCTTAAGCCGTCGGTCCTGCGCCTGATTTCTCTGCGGCCGTGTCGGACTGCCGTCCCATCGGAATATGAGAATGAGGGAATAGAGAGTGCACTTGTGTCTGCGCGCGCACTTGTGTATATGTCCTGCGCAGATGGCCGTCGTAGCCGAAATCTTATTATTATTATTATTTTCTTTAATCGGGAACTATTTTCCCCTTCATTGGGACATCCCCCATGCATGAAATAACAAATTACTTAATTCATTTTTTAATAAGTCTGTCTCTACAATTAGTCATTAATATTCGCGATGTTCAGCCATATAACTTTTGTATTTCTTTATAGAATTATAATGCCATGTTATTTTAAGATAATTCACTGCATTTGTTTGACAGTTTCATTCTATTGATTCCGATCTGGGCAAACTATTCGATCATGTAGTTCTGTATTTTAAAATAGAGACGGCCTCGTTGAAAATTAGCAGATCTCAAACAAGGTATTTATAGACACAGTATATTAGTAAAACGTTATAAAGGCAGGTATAGTATCGAAGTAAGTATTCACATTTTAAGCATACCAGCAGCGAGTATCCCATTAAGTTTTAGGAACAGTCTACCCAGGTTAATTTAGGAATAATAACGTTTTTTTTGTTTGTGTTGCTAATTAAAATTTTTACAACAAACGATATTCTAGCTCATTATGAAGTATATAATATTTGGAAGGTAATCGTAAAAGTGTGTGTAATTGTGTAGGTATAGGTAGATAGTATACAGGGTTACTTTTTGGTCACCGGCCAAATTTTAAAATAAAGAAATAAACAGCATTTCAAGAGTGTGTTTTGAATTTTATCGTCTAATTGTAATGTAATATTTTCTTAAGTAATAATCAATTTGAAATGGTCCTTAAAAATACATCGATCGTTGTTCGCACACGAAATGTATCGAATTCAAAGTCAGTGACGCCGGCCAGTCGCGACTCGCGAGTCAGATGCCACGACATGTCCAAGAAATATGTTTATGACATGGGATCAAGTAATTGCATCTAATTATTTTTTTATTTTTTTTATTTCATAAATCGAATGTATTAGGTATTGATTCTGAACCAAACCTGAAAATTTGGCTGATG
>LUGF01045497.1:104262-115632 GCA_001625245.1 Calycopis cecrops
TACGTGTACCTGGGATAGATTGTCCAGATAGGTTCCACCTTCAAGAAAAGTCGAAGAACTTGGACCAGTGTTGACATACGCAAGCGAGATTTGGCCTCTAAATATAATTGTATGAATCTTCCATTTGAGCCATGTGTTCAAAAGGTTCAGCAGCCCTGCTATAGTGGTAATTTTTTTATTTTTTTGAATGGACCTCTTACAGACGAAAGCATAACTTCGGATTTAGGAAGACAATTATCTATCAGCTGGGAAGAAGACGTACCGCATGTGATTTTGGTTTGGCATGACCTACCTATTATGGGAAATGTTAGCCGAAGATCGAGGCCAGCGGCGTGCTATGGGAGAGGCCGCCGTCCAACAGCGGACTGCAATAGGCTGATGATGATGATGACCTATCGGTCTTATAATATCGGCGACGTGTCTTTTGTTACATCTCTAACTAATTGGTCGGAAGGAGGGTAACATTTCTATATACCTAACTCATATTACCTATATTCGGATGTTTATTGGCTTCGATTTTCAGTCGTGAAAAGGCTCCGGAAGCCCACACTTGTCTCTTTTACTAGGTACCGATATAAAAACATTATCTTTTGTCGTAAAGCTATTTTATTTACACAGGCGCTTATAAATAAATTTGTACAAAAATATTTTTCCAAACTCCTTAAGATTACTCTTAAAATGCTAGTCTGTTTTATGTTACGCCTCCTCCTTCGCCGTGTTCCTTGGAGACGACCTGGACGACAGCCGCATAGACGCCCTGACGGATGCCCTGGATCCAATAGCTGTGGATCGTACGAAGTGTTCTTCCTGTATCCTCGGTATTGAACTGCGTTTTGTGTATTTTTCTGTATCATGTCCCTTTGATTTCCTGGTTTTAATTAAAAAACAATTAGTACGGGCTAAGAAATTAATAAAATGTACTATAAAAATGGATTGTGATTTCATTTAGTTTTAAATGTCAGCGGTTGTAAACGAGCTTTTGTATCATATGATGTGGAGTGAGTATCGAGTCTACCAATTGCTCTCCGCTTGAGTAACATGAGATCTCTGGCTGTGTGTCCAGTGAGATGGAACATAACATAATTTATGGGCATAGGTAGTTACCAAAAGTGGGAATTTTTAAGATTTATGGGCATAAACTAAGAATACTTTTTTCTTATGCACGTGCATAAGAAAATTATATATCCTACTAATATTATAAATGCGAAAGTTTGTATTTTTGTTTGTTTGTTCATTTGTTACTCCTTCACGCAAAAATTTGGCTCGCACATAAAGAGCAACTTAGAGTAACACATAACATAGTTTTTATCCCGAAAAAATGTTCCTATGGGATCCCGTGGAAAATAGAAAATCATCCCATGGGGGTTACGGGATCGAAATTTACGCGGGTGAAGCCGCGGGGCGCGGCTAGTTTACCATATATGGCAAAAAGGAATAAAAAATACTACTTGCCTGGGAAAGCAAGGCATGTCCCAGAACTTCTGGTCTTTCCCGAAGTCCTCCCCGTCAGCGAGGGTTTGGGGCATCTCGGTGTCCATGGTCTCTGGCAGTAGCAGGCAGAGCACCCCTCCGGCTATCCCTAGAGCTCCTAGTATTAGGAGGGGCAGGTCTTGAGAAATGTTAGCCTGGAATGTAATAGAATTTGGTAAATTTTAGTATTAAATGTCAAAGTTTGTGTACTTGGTACATCTCTTTAGATAGAGAATTCTTTTCTCTATCTTATTTTTCTCAATATTATATCTAACGTTAGCAGGTATATTACAAACTTATCTACAAAGTTTAAAATTTTTTGATTCCACGGTCAGTCAACTGTTGGTATTTTATTAGATTTATTGATCGCAGACAAAGCAACTCCTTGCCTACTCATAGGCTAAAGCGCTGAATCTAGAATCTTGAAAGTTAATTAATAATTAACAAATGCAACAACTAGACATCTTTACGCCAATTCAGGGTAGGCAGAGAATCAATATCTATTAAGCTTATAAAAATTACGTATGGATGATAGATATAAGAAACTACTTATTATTATTTCATAACAATGTTGGTATGTATGTAAGTACATTATAAAATAGTAAACTATGCACTTGATCATGTTAATCGAAGTTCAATTTTTTCAAACATCAAACCCACGAAGGTTCCTGAGTTGGTAGGTCCGACCAATTTTCGACAGATGGCGTATCCACGAGCGCAGGGATCAGCTAGTATTCAATAAAACTATTTTTTTTATTATTAAATTGACCTGTATAATAACAGACCGTGGAATAGGCCAGGTGAAAAGAAGAGAAAAGGGATCAGTAACTCACCAAGTACACCACAAAGGGCGCGACTATGGAGGCGACGTAGCCCATGATGTGGATGAGGGCGACGCCCTGCGCCCTCACCACGGTGGGCAGCAGCTCGGCCGCGTACTGGAGCCCTATGTTGTACGAGATGTTCACGGCGAACCGGCCCAGGATGGCGAGCGACGCCGACGGGCCTCCTGGCAATTCGCAAGTGATATGGCATGCATTACTATGTGTCAACTGCTTACAATAAATCAGTGCGCTAACGCAGCCATTTTATTTAGCGAAAATGACTTTTTTCTACACATCATAAAGATATTGGAACTTTATATTTTATCTTTGGTATTTGAACAGGAATGCTAGCAACATCTTTAAGAATTTTAATTCCAATAGAATTAGGCACTCCTGGATTTCTAATTGGTGATGATCTTTAAAATACAATTGTTACAGCCCATGTTTTTATTATATTTTTTTTTATAGTAATACCTATTATGATGGAACGTCTAGTGTTTTACTATCCGCATATCTCTCAGCATTTAGTAGCAGTAGCTTGCCATGCTGAGTGCAACCGTAGTGCGGGCACATCCGCGGAGGAACTTATCACATATTGCATTTCAATTCGCAGCTGGTTAGACTTTAGCCCCCTTATTAATAAATATAGAATAACTCTATCCAAGGAATAACCTAGTAATAAACTGACATCTGTCAAATTCCATAATAAAAAACACATAAAAAGTATGAAATTTGACAGACGTCAGTTTATTACTAAGTTATTACTTGGATATAGTTATTCCGTGTTTATTAATAAGGGGGTAGCAGAGTAAATATATTTCTTGCGTTTCTTGCGACACAATCCAGTGTATAATAACATGAAATGGGCTGGTAAGTTTTGGTTTGTCTGTTTTTCATTCTATTTTGTAAGAGATGTTTGCATGTTATAGTAAGTGCTGATTGGAAGGAAGGAATGACGGGCAGTCTGCACAAAAATAATGCTATAGGGAACGTGCACGAAACATAGAGGCAGCACTTGCGCCGCCCTAGTGAACATTTTAGGAATCAAGTGCTAGCAAAACACTTAGCAAAAGACAATGACAATGACAATTGACATATGTCATATCATACGTAGGTACAAACGAAAATTTGCTAGCATTCGGTTCACATTTCAGCCACTAGTTAGCGTGGCAGTCTAGAAGCTTATTCCCTATAGCTGTCTTTGGACGTCTTTAATCATTAAAAAGCCATGATTGCTTGATTGGCCACTTATGTTAAGTATAAAAAGAAATGGTGAATACTTACCTACGGGGACGGCGGTGGCCAGCAAGCTGAAGATGCCACTGACGACCATGGAGCCGCACGCGAGCCACCGGCGGCCCCATCTGTGACAAATTCAATATTCATAATTAATTTTTCTTCTTTCCGCCATTTTTGTTACTAATTGTCACAATGAGTGAATGTGACGATATGAGTGTTTAAAAGTGACAACTTTACTAACATTCAATTGAACAACATGAAACTTGACTGCTCAAATGTAGATATTTTAACTAGCTGTTACCTGCGGCTTCGTTCGCGTGGTAAAAAAAAATATTATTTGTACATATTTCGATGCCGATGTAACTCTACCTCCATCAACTATCTCCATACTAAATACCACATCGATCCGTAGATCCGATTGGAAGTATAAGAAGGACCATGAAACAAACAAACAAATACACTTTCGCATATATACTATAATATTAATGTTATGGATATATGTACCTCTAAAAATCAGTCTTTCCACTTTGATCAACTAAACGGACCAACTGCAACTGACCAACTATTTTTCGTTAGTTATAGGTAAAGAGAACTCAAACTTACCATATCAGTATAACATAATTTGTGGCACATACTATATCAATGTTTATGCAGCTACCTAACCACTTAATTTAGTAAGAGGTAGTGCCACACTGCCTCAATGCAGCCTAATTGGGTCGGCACGACCGGGGAGGTACCTCTGGCTTACACGATACCTGCGTAGAGTGACAGCTGTGCTGAAGCGTTTCGTGTTTTGTACAAAGCCGGTGGCCCCTGGAAGGAGGAGGAGGAAGGAGGACAACGGAGCAAGTCCTTAAACTATTTCGTAATCATGTATGTATGTATGTATGTAGGTAGTGATTATAATTTGTGTTACACTTTACGGAAAAACTTCATATTTGGTTTGGGAATTAACATAGCAATTAAAATATATTTAAAGACGTGTTATACATCAAACAAAAAATCTTAAAAATCGCGCAAACCATTGTGAAGTTTCCCTTTTTTGCTAGTTTATTCAAATTATTATTACTACTTTGTGTACAAAAACGCTAAACGGGAAATAGGTACATAACTAGTTTAACAATTATTCAAAAACTTTATTAATCGTTTTCCTCATTTAGCCATTATCATTTTACGCAGGCGTTTTATTTGATATTGAGCACAAAACTGAACATTTGTCCTTTATTGCACCTACAATTACGTATATTATCTAGGGACGTGAATGCACTTATGAATAACTGGATTTTCTGTGGTATACTTACATTGTATTAAAATTTTTTGACTGCCTCGTGGTCTAGCGGTAAGCGGTTCAATCATCATCGGTCCCGGGTTTGAATCCCGGGTCGGACCAAAAATTGTTATTGGGAATTTTTAATTTCTAATAACAGTCTGCGCCTGATTTTTCTCCCGTCGTGTCGGACTACCGTCCCATCGGAATATGCGAATGAGGGAATAGAGAGTGCACTTGTGTCTGCGCGCACATATTTTGTGCACTATAATATGTCCTGCGCAGATGGCTCGTCTATATAGACGGCCGCCGTAGCCGAAATCAGATAGGACAACCTTATTATTTTTTATTTACTAATATTATTATGCGCAAGTTTGAATGTATGTTTTTATTCTTGCACGCAAAAGCTAATGAACTCACTTACACATTTCACAATTTGGATGATAATAATTTGTGTTCAGTGGAAACTTAATTGATGTCTGTGTATCGTGTATTTACTTTTTGCTGTTAACATTGTATGTTTCCCTAATAAACAGTAAAGTAAAAAATATAATAAAAATTACCAAAACATTCCGAAGAAATATATGGTTGCTTAGAGTTGTATTTTACACGGACATATAATATACACCTAGTTTATTTATAACAACAACATATTTCATAGTATATTGTATGTTTTATTTTATTTTTTTACAAAATTTAGTACAATATTAAGTGTCCCATCCCTATCTCTTGAAGACTCTCCACTGATTTGCTTAGCTTTTTTTTTTCAGAGTTAACTGGATAACCACCAGGTCAAAATTAAGCCTTTATTCTAGAAGTATAAGGGATGGACTATAATGGTCACCGCACACTTATCCACTCGGAAAGGGAATGTAAACGTAACGCATCCGCTTTTCAAGGCGAGGTGATTACGTTACGCTTCCCATTAGTGTGCATTGCAATATGGAGTTTCATACAAAGAATACTGAATGGCTCGAGGTGACACGGTTACGATCCCTTTCCGAGTAGATTAGTGTGCGGTTACCATAAGGGAGGTTACTGAAGCCATATGAGATATGAACGACGCTGATAGAAGACCTAGAAGCCGTTGCAATGACTGCAGTGCCGGATTTAGGCATAGGCCCGTGAGGCCCGGGCCTAGGGCGCCACGATTGGGGGGGCGTCAAAATTTTCAGTACGATAAAATTTAAGTCCGGTCAAAAATCATAACCCTCCTTTTTGCTTCGCTGTAGTCGGGTAAAAAGGGCGCCGTAACAGACCGGGCCTAGGGCGGCAGTAAGCCTAAATGCGCCACTGAATGACTAAAAACATTATTATTATTAATATCAAGGATGTTACCTGTCTAGAACTAGAGTTAAGAATGTGTCCGCGGGAAACTCCGTGACGGTGGCGATAGTAAACGTGAAGAAGATGTCCAGCCCAAGGGACCCGACGTTCCGGACATGTCCGTCGAACACCAGCGAGATGGCCATCCATATCACGATGAGGAGGATCGCGTTCTTCCGCAGCCTCGGCGTCCGGAAGATGTCCAGCACGGAGTAGCTCCTCGTTTCAGTCTCTGACTCTTTGATTTTCTTCTGACTAGCTTCCTGAAATGTAGGACTTTAAAGCTTGTAATACTTTACATTTGTTAATTTCTATGGTCCATGTCTATAGTTCAAAGAGTATATTGTTTTGTCCAATGAGTGTGTATTGATCTGCAGTTTGGCGACAGACTAAATATATTTTGTAATTTATTTATAATTAAATATTAAATGTAAAAAAATAAGCAAAGTTAAGTTGTTTATAAAAGGTTATTATAGTAAGTAAATTATTACAAATAGAATAATAATATTTAACAGAAAATAAAGAGTAAGTATTACCAAAACTCAATAATCTAATAAAACAATACCAAAACTGTTTTGGTAACAACCTTTGCCAAGCACACACAATTAATACATGTATAATAAATAAAAGTAATAAAAAATAATTTCATCACTCTTAAAAATATTATTGATTTCCTGGCGTTTCGTACCAGTCGTCAGTGTTACAAATTGCCTAGTCGCATTGCATGCATCTTCATATTGCAATTAGAATGTAACCCTGGTGTATTCACCGGTGAAGCCTATTCCGCAACACTTGTGTCGTCAATGTGTACTAACAAGTTGTTCTAACTCCTACCGTATGTCGTTACAGTGCACACATCAAGTTAATAAGAGGTGTAGATATACAGGGTTGATAAAAACGAGAGACATTAAATTAAATCACATATTCTATAACCCCCTTATTAACAAACATAGAATAACTTTATCCAAGTAGTAACCTAGTAATAAACTGACATCTGTCAAATTGCTTAAATAAAAAACATAAAAAGGATGTAATTTGACAGATGTCAGTTTATTACTAGGTTATTACTTGGATAAAGTTATTCTATGTTTATTAGTATGCCTGTAGTGCCTACAGTTAATCCGCCGCAATGATAGACTGACACGTATTCTGTCTGTGTTTGTGGGCTTCTGTGACCCAATGCAAGAGAGGGAAAAGTTCCGAAATTACAAATCTGCATAACAATTGTGTATGGCGTTGTTTCCGATAGCTCTGTGGTCTCGTACGCCCCCTTTGACTATAAAACAATCTTCAAACTGACTTTCTAATGAGCTAGGATCACGTATGTTTAAATATCGCTTCTTTTAGAACCAAAATCTAATGACTATATTAAAAAAATAAACTCCCAGACAAAACAATTTCAGGGTTACTTACCGTAAATTCGCTCAGGACCTTGTCTGGAATTTTGCGTCGGTTGATCCTTTCGAATTTCTTCATTATAACTAAGGCCTTGTCCAGCTTTCCCTGTGACAGCAGCCATCTAGAATAGATTAAAATATTTCTTAAATAACTGCAAAGTAAATAATTGAAATCTAGAAACTACTACCGAATAAGGGTAAAGGGTGGCTTGGAAGGTGTGAAGAAGTAGACTAGGAAAGCTCGATTGCTATTTCGCGCCATAAAACAGTTTTACCTCTCGCTGTACTTTACGTTTCTAAGTCGACAGACAGTATCTACCACGGAATAGATAAATAAGGTTTTGTCTATTACCTATTTTATCTATTCCGTGGTATCTACCATATAAGTTGAAGTATCATGCAATTCTAAAGAAAATAAACAAACTGCATTCGATTGCGTTGGCACAGAAGTTTATGCCACGCGTTCTTGCGAAAAAAGTCTTGACGCACATATTATATACAGACAGACACCTAGATTTTATATAGGTTCCGTTTTTCCTTTTGATGTACTGAACCCTAAAAATGATCGTCAATACCTGGCACTCTCCGGAACCAGCCACGGCGTGGCAGCTGCGAAGATGAAGGGTGCGCTGATGCCCAGGGCGTAGGTTCTCCAGTCTCCAGCCCACAGCGCTATCCAGGGCAGCAGGGCCGCGCCCAGGGTGAAGAAAATAGCTATTGACATGTTCGCTACGAACGTCCGCCATTTCGGACCAACGTACTCTAGGACTGGAATCAAGCAAAATGTTTATTTCATTTCTAATTTCATAGGTTTATTTTTTTTTATGGTATAGGAGGGCAAACGAGCGGCCGGAGCCATTTTCATGACTACCGGCGCCCACCAACATCCGCACAGAGGCCATACAGATGCGCTGCCCCCCTTTCTCTTCCCACCTCCATGGGCCACCGGCTGCTTACACATCGCACGAAACGCGACAGCACAGCTGTCACTTTACGCCGGTCTCGTGTAAGCGAGAGGTACCTCCCCGGTCGTGCCGGCCCAATTCGACTGCATGCTTGCATGCAGTGTGGCACTACCTCTTACTAAAAATTTATATACTTTGGACTTCGTGTCGCCAAAATTGTAAAACCTACTTAAATCACATTTTGTGTGTTCACAACATCAAATGAATATATTGTAATATATTTAAAAAAGCAGCAAAAAATTTAACATGACTAAGAATAATTTTGTTTGAGCTAATATACATATTTTGTTACCAATTAATTCTTCATTATTGGTATACATAAATTGGCACGTATTTTATATTTTTTATTTTAAAAAAGAGGCAAACACGCAGTCCGAGTCATTTTGTCATGTCACGACGTGACTATCTCTACGCTCATGGATCCACATATGAGCTAGACCGATGCGTTGCCCTCTTTCTTTCTCCCCCCTCCATGGCCATCTGACACAGCTGCAAGCGCGACAGCACAGTTGTAACATTAACGCCGGTATCGTGTAAGCGAGAGGTACATGGATCGTGCCGACCTAATTCTTCCAGCGTGGCACTACCTCTTAGTATTCTTATACGTCTTACCTAGAATATACATCATGGTGAAGCAGTTGTCAAACGCGACTCCCACCAGGAACCGGCACAGCGCGAACGACCAGAAGCTGTGGCAGAAGGCGGTGGCCACGCCTCCCACGAAACCCATCAGGTTTGTGCCTGAAATTAATGTTTTTAATGACTAACAGACAGAAGAAGTCGGGGCGACTGGCGGGTCCGATCCGGACGCATTGGTGGCGTGTTCCTTTGGATATTCTGTGGCCAGAATCTGACATTGATTCCGACGACGTAGAAGAGAATGTTCAGAGGCAGCTGGACAGTCCCCAAGGAGAAGCCTGACCTTTTCGCCGAGGTCAGCCTGTCGCTGGAGGGACCCTGTAGCCTGCTGATCCAGCTTCAACCGCTATAACTGGAAGGTCCCGGCAGAGTTTTAGCCGGTGTTGACCTTTCAATCCTGACATAGATCTAGGGGTTACCCGAGCTCCTAGGGACCATACCCGAGCTCCTAGGGTGACAAGAAGTGGCAACTGTCGCCCCTGGAAATGCACCACCAAAAAAGCAGTCCGGAGTAGAGTGCCGGGTCGAACAACAATTGGGATTTTTCATTTCTAATAGCAGTCTTGAGTCAAGAAGTTAGCGGTGTTACACTTTCGTACCTATACTACTATTATGGTTAATAACTCATCATGTGCCTCTTTGCCTTAGTATACAAAGTTAATAAAAGCGAGAGGCATTAAATGAAACCTCACATTTAGTGTATCATTTCCAGGCTACACTACAAAAATCAGATCAATCGGAGCAATTAATTAGCCACAGGAATTTTTTAAAGTTTTTTCTCACTTCGATCACGCTGTATCGCAGCTAATCGCCGACTATGACCGGCCGGGATCATTCACCCCGTACGAGGTTGCCGCTCGCTGTACGAGCCGATACAAAGTATGTTTAAGTTTTTTCGCTGTTTAACTTGTTTGAAAAAAGTATTTTCATATACTCGTCGTAAACTTATTTTTAATAGTTTCGGATTAACTATAGGCACATATGTGGTTTAATTTAATGCCTCTCGCTTGTATCAACCTTGTATAGTTACTTACCCACTAAGGCCGGAATCCTTCCGTACTTGTCCGCCACCCATCCGAAGATCAGGCCACCGACGATGGCGCCGCAGAAGAATATGGCCTGCGCGGTTGCTGCCAGGTTGTCGTTGTCGCATACCCAGTCTAGCTGCAATTATACTCGAAATTAGTTCGAACATTTTCGAGATGAGTTCTGTATTAAGTTAGCAGTGCCCCGCAGTTTCGCCTACGTACCCTACTTATTCGTTTTCTATTAGGTAGTAGGTCTCTCTTCTGGGCCGGAGTACAACAGATAACAATCTTTGTTTGACGGCTTGTTTGTCTCTGACGCAGTAGAACATCATGGTACTCACTAATGGTGATCACTCGACTTCGTGTTATGGGTGATGATAAACATAGGAGACTAGTTTCACTGCCCCCGATTGTTGAAAAGACGCATCTAACAAAAAGGTAAAATGGAGAAAAAAATGTTTGAATGTCAAAATCGGGAATTTCCTTGCTGTCTTTAAAATATAAATAAAAAGAAACTTTTTTTGGACAGAATGATGGCCAACGTATTCATCTTTGATACCTCATAATATGAGTAATGCTAAGAAGAAAAATCATTATCTGTAATGTAACAAGCGCCCTTTCAAAATCATCTTGATGTTAAGAAGAAAAGTACATTTAAGCAATCATACGAGATTGAAAAGACGCAAATGGTTATTTGCGGCCTTTCAATTAACCATAAGATATTTTACTTTGGTTTTTTTAGCTAAGAAAAAAAGGTTTTTCTTAAAAAACTAATTAAATTAAAAGAAAAAGATATTTTTTAAATATGAGGTATCAAAGATGAATGATGCTGTGTCGTGACAAATCTTTAAGTTTCCGGTGGCTAATTATAGAAAATGGCGGAAGGAGGGTAACACGAGAAGGCTGAAGAAGAAGAAGCTGCGGAGGTCCGACCGCGTTCACCCCCCTGTGCTAGGAACTACGTCATACCTGTGACGCTATCGTCTCATATGGCACGTCTGTCCGGTTGTACTCCCAGCTGGTGCAGGGCACTATCGCCCACTCGTCGTCGGGGGCGCGCCGCCCCTCCGCCAGCGCGGCCGCCCAGTCCGCCGAGTACATGTGGCATCTGTCGTGGAAGAACGGCCCCTCCGACGTCGGTGGAATCGCGAGCGCCCGTCTGGAACAGACCACACGCTGTAACGTAAAAGACGAGAGGGGAGTAAGAGGTAGTGG
>LUGF01045497.1:118297-132072 GCA_001625245.1 Calycopis cecrops
GTCTGAAGCGGTCGCACGTTTGTATCGATACAATCGCGATTCAGTAGCGCGTTGCAACTGCGACTAACATGCGTTAGAAGGATGCTGTCGCACGTTTGCTAAACGCGCGACAGCATCGCTACAAAAAGTCGCCGTGGGCGAGGGGCCTAAGGGTTTCCGGCTGTGTTTAAATCGCTACAAATTTAATTGGCAATCGTGTAGGAACCTGAGTATTTATTTAAAGGATATTTAAACTTTCTAATTCTCATACGGGAAATAATTTGTAGCTATGTTCTAGGAATTGAAATAGAAATAGAAATAGAAATAGAAAAAATCTTTATTCAGTATAAGTTACATTATTTACACAATACATAATACAAGATACATAACTCATGTTACAAAAAGAAAACATGCTACAATTCACAATACTAGTTAAGTTATATATAATAGTTTTAAAGTTGGCAACAAACTCCAACTGATGACTGAGACAGTAATGCAACCTTACACTGAATTGGATTGTCACTCGGCTTAGATGTTGGAAATATCACGTAAATATTGCCAACGCCGATATTCTGTGACATCCAGTTAGTAGAGAAAGGGAAGGGAAACAGTGACGACTTAGTCTTATTTAGACTTTATTTTATTTTATCTTTATCAAACTTTATATTAAAATAAGAGCCAAAATACCACATATAGTTCTGCTGGCAACCAGTGCACTATTTAGTAACTCGTAATAAATGAGATAATAAATAATAATTTCCAAAGTAATAATATTTTAGCCAATACAAATAAACACTGCCAAAAGTATTGCAACGGCTTTTACTTAAAAGTAGGTACTAGTCTGTAGATCCAACAAATGAGATTTTAATTGACGTTTAAAATGTACCAGTGTATGGGATGCACGGATAGGTGGTGGCAAATTATTCCAGCATTTTGTTGCTGCGTACCTAAAACTACCTCTAAAAGCGGCGGTGCGATGTGGATAGGTGGTCAGCATATCCGCTGATGTTCGCGTATTATGACTATGCTGCTTATCTCGGGCCCATTGCAACTTGTCATACATGTATGACGGCGTTCCATGCTGTATTATTCCAAAGAGCAAGGTGGCGAGATGAACATGTCTTCTGTGCTCCATACGTAGCATTTTGGCATTTATAAGGTATGGTGAATTGCATATTTCATTGTGAACATCATTATCTCGCCTTTCCGAAACAGCACACAGAGCCTTTTAAAGATATACAGAAATATTAAAGTTGTAATCTTATACAACTATAATAATTATTTCAATTTTTCAAATGCAATTGAACAATTGAATGACAATTTGGCAAATTCATCGGATAGGTCCATAAATATGCTTTATATTTTTTAGTTAGGATTCTCCTCAGACCGGGGGCCCCTTTCGACTGGGGGCCCGTGGCAACTGGCAGCACACCGACTCCCGCAGCGCCGCATGTGATTTTGGAAGAGCATTCCTTTGAATAAAATGAGCGCTGCCGTGCGTGAATCCACAAAACGCAACTACGCGCGTGAGTGCGTAAAAAACCCGCACGACGATGCAGATCTGCACGCCCGCAAGTACGCGCGTAGGTGCGTCGACACGCAACGTGCAGCGTGATGCGTGGCAGTGTGTGAAGCGCCAACGCGTCGCGTAACTAGTAATCTAATTAATATTCCGATATTTGTTTCCGCGTACAACATCCGATCCGTTACGACTTAGCTTTAAGCTTCAAGAATAGAGCATACCTCTTTCTTAAAGGCCGGCAACGCGTGCAAGACACCTGGTTTTGCGGATGTCTATGGGCGGCGGTATCCACTAATCACCAGCTCGTTTGGTACATATGATATATAAAAATATATTCTTTTATATTTAAAGTTATAATAAATTTTCATTAATAAACATTAATGAGTGTAATCGTTTTTTATTAATCTCTTAAATTAAATTACTCGTTATGGAATGTTTAATAATTACAATTCAAAACAATTATTGTAATTTACATTTACATTAAATTATGGATATTACAATAAATAATTAGCAACAAGTGGCTCGTGATCTATGACGCTCTATGGGGAAGGCCAGTGTCCAGCAGTGGACGTCCCCGAGCTGAAGATGATGATGATGATGATGATGATGATGATGATGATGATGATGATGATGATGATGATATAACTCAGTGTTTATAAAATAAACTCGCTCATACAATGACAATCCGCTATCCGGTGACTGGTGCCGAGCTGAGGTGTGACGTCACATCCGTGGTGACGCGTCGCCACGACAAAACGAGTTCACCCGCTCCGTTGCATAGACGTTCCACATCGAAATACAAATAATTCTAAATATATACAGGGCTATTTGTAAAACACGAGCGAGCTCTCGGATACAGATAGCTAGCAATTTTTAGTCTTTGTTCCATTATTGACATAATACAATAAATTAATATTATATTAAGTTTATAATGATACTGTGGTTACATTTCTAAGGCACATGTGGACAGTTGTGCACGGATTTGTTGACTATCTTACGTAGGTACGCGATGCACTTATAACACGCGGACGTAACATTTCATACTTTATAATTATGTTTATATTCTTACAAAAAAAATAGCGAATTATCATCATATCAGTCATGTAACAAATGTTGTTGTAAAAGATCTATATCGGACAGCTTGCTGTGTTATAAACAAACATTTGAAGAAACTCAAAACCTCACAATTCCTAGTTGATAAAGCATGTATTATTTTTATTGTATATATTTTCATTCGCGTGTACTTCAGTAATTTCAGAAGGTTACTTCCATAATATATATTTTTATTACTGTTTTGTTTTATTTATGTTTTAATGCTAAGGTCATTTAATATTGATGCAATACCAGGATAAGTACAATTATGATAAATATTATCTAACACCTACATACATACATCCGTCCAAAACGGCTTGGTCTATTTTTGTACGTCTTTTCTATTGTCTGTTACATTTTATTCGATATATTTCCTTTTTTAAATGTTTTAAATTGAATGCGGAAATCGCGGAACTAAGCTAGAATAATAAAAATGTCGGACAGCTAGCGGTGAGAGGTTATGTAACTGGTTACGTGTTTTTTGAGTTCATTGGCTCCGGCACCTGAATCCGCGTCAGCCGCAAGGTCAGCTCTTGTGTGTCAAGGTGAAAACGTGCTTTGTCTCACCCGTCGCCCGGGCGTTCCAACTTCAAGTGACAAAGAACAATTATCTAGATAACCCATGAGCGCGATTCGTCTACCTTCACCGAACTTTTGACAGGATGTGTCAATTGTAATCACCAGTCATTGTCTAGACCGGAAAGTTAGCCTTTTTACGGTATGAGAGGGCATACGAACAATTGCAGCAGTTTTGATTCATCAACGTCTATACATATCTGCGTATTTTTTATGTAGCTCTGGGAGTACTGAGTTCTTCCTGCCGCCTCGTGGTCTAGTGGTAAGCGTATTCAACCACAGACGTGAGGTCGTCGGACCAAAAATTGTTATTGGGATTGGGCCTGCAGGGGCATCACTGGAATGGCCCAGATCCTCATTTTGTCTTGGAAGAAGTAAGAAAAAAGAGAACCTCTTTCTTTTTTAGAAAGAGGTAGTGCCACATTGCATATTTGCATGCAGCCGAATTGGGCCGGCACGACCGGGGAGGTACCTCTCGCTTACACGAGACCGGCGTGAAGCTGTGCTGTCGCATTACGTGCGGTGTGTAAGTAGCCGCTGGTTCATGGAGGTGGGATGAAAAAGGGGCGCAGCGCATCTGTATATATTTCCTCTATGCGGATGTCTGTGGGCGTCGGTAGTCATGAAAATGGCTCCGAATGCTCGTTTGCCACCAATACAATAAAAAACATAACAATACTAAACATTTGTAGCCTGCTCTAGTGCAACCACTATTTTGACTTACCTCATTGACTTTACCTTTTTTTAATTTCAAAAGAAAATGTAGAGGCAGACTTACAATGAAGAGATCTTATAAAAGTTCCGCTTTTCCTTAAAACCTCCGGTACCGAACACGTGTTCACGGCCTTTTTTTGAAGCGTCTTAATACGCTCGCGGTACCCGAAAAGTTAAGGAATCCTAAAGTAAATTCTACTCAAAGACATTCCTCAGATACCAAAATAGTAAAAACAATTGAGAACGAAATATGAGAGATTTGGAACGTTATTAAAACACAAAATAACATACGTGCAGTATTTCCCTTCGTTGTATTTTAATTAATAATATTTAATCGATCAATTTACCCTAAATACAAATCTTACTCCCTTTTTACACGACCTTTTAAAAACCCCAAGGTTTTTACTATGGGTATCCTTGTTTGAATCATAAATTTTAATCTTCCTTATATTTAGAGCTAGGTTATCCATGATCGATGATCCATGATTCATGTCCGATGGCAGTACTACATTGCGAAGATTACAGTGCGATTTAAAAACATTGTGATTCCAGGATTGGTGGGTATGTGAAATGATTCGTGAAGAATTAATTATGTTATAGACATAATTGTTGTTGACTGTACTGCCACCTAGTGGCTGAAGTGTGAACTTTTAACTTGCATGTTTTTGTTTGACGTTCATTTTTAACTATAGTGCCCCAAACTTATTTGACCCGGTGGACAGGTCTGCAACTAAAGCAGTCATTTTGAAATGACAATCTGTTGTCAGTTTTATTGGTGGACAATTGGTGGGGTGACAGCAAGGCGCAAGCGTCAAGCATCTTGACGCTTGCTGTCACCCCACCAAATGTCCATAGCGTCAAGATGCTTGACGCTTGCTGTCATTTCGTCATGTTGACTACGACTAGAGCGCCTCCATGACCGGGTCAGATAAGTTTGTGGCACTATAGTTGACCCGACAGCCGTTGTCTTGTTATTATTGGAAAATATGTTGTCATGGTAACGTGTGAAATTATCTGCCCGAATTGTCAACCCGATATTTTACCCTATATAAATGCCGATATCGACTGCAGCATTATATTTATATATGTTGATAAATTATAGCCATCGAGGACTAATAGCTAAACAAAAAAGTTTTTTCAAAAACCGTTCAGTAGTTTTTGCGTGAAAGCCGCACAAGACAGACAAAATGACGTCTTCTACAGTTTTATTATATGTATAGAAAGCTAATTTAAAATTAAATGGCCAAGTCGATGTGTTTATTTAAAATGTAAAAGATTTTTAATATTCACATGATAATAACTTAAGACAGAAGGTTCCTTAAGTAGAGACTAAATAAATTAAATAAATTAACCGACTTCTTATTACATGGATCTCACAACTTTTTATGGTAGAAAGACTGAGTTGCGAGACTTGGTTTTTTTTACAGGTTCTTTTTGTTGGGATCTCACTTCATTTTGTAGATAGTCCTACTTTTTCGTTTTTGGTGTATTCCGTCGATCATTTTACAAGTTATCTTTGAACATAACACAAAGGACTAGGAAAAAAGTTTTAGCCCAGGAAACTGAGCTACATTCCACTCTCCTTTTTTATCTATGGGAGGGAGCAGTCAGACACTTTCATGACTACTGATACCCATAGACATCCGCATAAAGACAATACAGATGCACTGCCCTCCTTTTCCTCCCATCTGCGTGGGCCACCGTCTACTAACATACTGCACGAAACGCGACAGCACAGCTGTCACTTTACGCCAGTCTCATTTCAGCGAGAGGTTAGAGGAGAGATAGCTCCCCGGTCGCGCCGGCCCAATTCGGCTGCATGCAAGATGCAATGTGGCACTACCTTTTACAATAGAATTTGTATAGAATAGACAATAACGAGATTTTATATAAAATTTTTTTTTTTTAATATTTCGACTTATTTTCCTACGCAAATGTTGTTCAGCTTCATGGGCTAAACACACCCATCCCACCCTATACCCCTCCCGTTATGCCTCATACACCTAGGAAGCTATCTACACCTGTTATTCTATTGCAATCCGACTGCAAATATAACCTTGTAATCCTATATATTTATGCAGTTGGTGTATCTAGAAAACTTTACTAGACCGAATTTACAAATTATTTTTTGTTTTCTTGGTTTAGGCACTAAATACTAATTGTATTCTAAATTTAAAGCTTCTATGTCTCCTAGAAGTTTTCATGATCGGTCAGTCAGTGAGTGACAAAATCGAGAAACTTTAACAAGTTCCGATTCTTAATCTACTGGTTTAAATCGAATGAAATTTGAAATATCACCTGTATTTACAATGTCTGCATAGATACGGAAATTTTAGGTATCCTGTTTTATCCACAACGAAGTTATAGGGGATTGAAATTGGCCTGAATTGCTTTGAGACAAGGATGGTACGAACGTGCCGCTTTTTTGCTCGACTTGCGAGTGCACTGCCGTGCCCCTAGATTTCAATATCAAATGTCTATATGACAATGTCATTTCTAGGTAAATAGTGCCTAAAATGAACATTGGGACAACTGAGGACACAGAGGCATTACCTTGGCTGAATGTGGGGCATTCAGTTAAGCCTCTATGTTTATTGCACGATCAATATATTGCTAATTTAATTTGCTATTTTATAAATCATCCAAACGAAACATATCTCTCAAAACTTAATTATAGTCTCTATCATTAGGTGGTTCCATCGTTCCATCTGTCTAGATCCAGGTTCATTTAAATAAATATTGTGTAAGCGATGGTCACCTTTGCGCTGCCGTCCTCACCGAGCGTTGCTTAACTTCGGCGATCGGTTACGAGCGACCTGTCACGCAGCGCCGAGATTCAAGGCTGCAGCATTTCAAATCAATTATCTGAATGTATTTGAATAATACATGCTTAATCCTATGCCTATCTATTGATATAATACGTACAAAAGATTGTGAGTTATTCTCTCACGCAATAAAAAAAATTAATAATCTCTGAACGGAATTCCTCGAAATTTGGATTAGAATTTGGAATTACAAAAAATTACTTTTTATGAGCTAATGAATTACACGTATAAGTTTTTAATTAGTTAATTGAGCTAATTATTATAATTTGCCAATTTTCAGACTCACATACATTTATTTTATTTGTAATGTAAGTTCTTACTCTCTTAAACGAGAATAAATATGTTTTAACTTACAATCTTAACGAAAAATCCTGAAACACAATATACAACAAATATACAAAAAATTATAAAAATCGGACTTCTTGCGTTACAGAGGGTTAAAAAGACGTGCACACTTGGCTGTTTATTTGATCACCTTGTCTTATTATCACGTGTTTCTAATGCACGGGTCTGCAAAACGGACAAATACAAAGTGATCAGAAAAGTTATCGGTCACCATGCAGTTGTAATGGACAGCGTTGGCGGACAGGGTTTCTTGCAAATAATTGAACCTGGCCCGCCAACTTATTCAAAATCTAGTATATGGCCTCCTGCGATATTGAGTTTGACACCCCTGGAATATATTTCTATTACATTTATATTCTTTTAAGGAACCATAAACAACACAAAAATTGTTTGAAATTCAAAATCCCCATCCACATATAATTCCGTAAACGCTGATTAGAATAACAATTCGAAACCTTTTACTTTCAATTATCTGCAAGAGTTCGCCCTACGCCAACGCTATCCATTACAACGGCAAGGTGATCGACAATTTCCTTACAAAACCATAATTTGTAACAATTTTTAAAAACTGTACAATAAGTTCCCGCCAAGGTCCGCCCGAGGTTTTTCCTATCAATGAATGAGGCATTACGATGAATGTTACGCTCCCCGGTTCTCTTCCGGTTACAGTTTCATTTTGTTTATTTGCAATTGTGAAGGACTGCACTGAGTAATGCGTATTGTTAGCGAACATAAATATTAAATAATATATTATATAATTTCCGCGTGGATATTAATACATGTAAACCTTCCTCTTGAATCACTCCGTCTATTAAAAAAAAAACATTAAAATCGGTTGCGTAATTTTAAAAATCTAAGCATAGGCGTAGACGGCGGAAAGCGACTTTGTTTTATACTACGTACCTGACGGCCGTTGTCTAGTCAAAATAAGTACGTTGTCATGGTAACGTGTAATGTTATGTTGCCGAATTGTCAATCCGTTATTTTGACCTACAATAGTGTATTTCAAGTCGAGATACCGACTGCAGCACTATATTGATAAGTTATAGCCTAAATGATACCGAGCACTAGTACCTATATAACAAAAAAGTTTCATCAAAATCCGTCAAGTAATTTTTGCGTGAAAGCCGCACAAGACACATACAGAATGACGTCAATAAAACTAGATATTATATGTATTAGTACTAGGTGTTCCAGACTACCCGTCCAGGTGGACGGTGAGACTTTTGAAAATAAATTGATACAAGAAAAACACGTATTCAATATTATTCGAAACTCTATCCAACGGTACAAAAACCCCCTCACTCCTACCCCCTGTTAGGAGTAGGGGGGTGCATTCCAAAAATTCGAATGAAAACCCCTGTTTTTCTGACAAAAGTCAGAAAAAAAATGGATTTGTCAGAAAATGTTTTTAAGGGTCGGCAATGCGCATGTGATGCCTCTGGTGTTGCAAGCGTCCATAGGCTTCGGTAACCACGTACCATCAGGTGGGCCGTATGTTTTTTTTTGCCACCATCGTGGTATAAAAAAAAAAAGAAAAAAACCAGGCCAAGTGCGAGTCGGACTCGCACACCGAGGGTTCCGTGGGAACAGGAGGTATGAGCAAAAGTAATAGACGTTGAGAAAATTACACTTCCCTGCGACAAGTTGACAAACTTATATATGCAGGTGCTTGCATACATTTAGTATGAAACGAACTACATGCATAAGAAAGAAAGAAAGACAGAAAGAAAGAAAATATTCTTTATTTGCCCACAATGAATTTAAATACAGTAATACAAACTTAAAGATAAGAGCAAACAGGCGGTCTTATCGCAAAGGAAGCGATTTCTTCCAGACAACCGGGTAGTTGGTAATGATTTTTCCAGTGATATAAATTTTGTTTACCAATTTTTAGATTTATTCCTATATGTATACTGTAAGGTAACTTCTTGCCAAATTTCAGAATTCTAGCTCAACAGGAAGCACCCTATAGGTTTTCGAAAAAGTGCGTTTTCATACAAAATTTGTGCATAAATGGCTAACTTTTTATTGCGTTAACTTAAAGTGTGATTTTTTCAAGGCATCAAGACGTAACTGACCTCCGTATTTCATAAAAGTTTCATTTTCATTAATCTCCTATAAGGGTTCCGTTTTTTCTCTTTGCGATACGAAACCCTAACAATACTAACATTTTGTCTAAAACATTTTCGTAGCAAACGACAAAAAACAAAAAATTACAAAAAAGAGAGAAAACTCAACGAATTAGTCTTTTTCCAGTTCGGAATGAAGTATAGGTCGTTACATGACGAACGCAATACTTGAAATCAAAACAAAATCAGACAAAAAAAAATACAAATCAAATCACATAACAGAAACTGAAAACACAGAGAGTGTCATATTTTGTTTTTTGTCGATTGCAGCGCCACCTATGGCAAACCAAAAAGAATTCCCCCCCAAGCCCCCGACTGTGTCCGACGGCGCTGACAGCGTGCCCATGCTTTTTTTTGTTAGTAGCCGAAATACGTTTAGGAATTGCAGCCTGTCGACTTGCAGATGAATAAATTAGCCACTAAATTCAATATTGTCGCCGCGGAGTCAAGGGTTTTCGTTAATCTTTTGTTATGACGTTATCACATACATTTATCATTACAGACTACCATTTTTACTTTTTTCATTGAAACTCCAACTCTAAACAATGCTACGGTTAATATTACAGCGGAGCCATACACATAACATTATCTTAAACATTTATCGTTCGTAATTTTTTAACGATTCAATTAAGGAACAAACATTACATTGTATTATGCAACCCCATCTACAAGCGGCTTTTAGACGCGGCGACCGGCGTCTTACACCGCGTTCACGACCACAGCGGTGCGAATTGCGGCGCGGTGAGCGGTCGTCTGTCTCTCTTTCACTCGATACTCGACGCGCGAGTGAGAGAGAGACAGACGACCACTCACCGCGCCGCAATTCGCACAGGTGTGGCCGTGAACGCGCTGTTAGACGCTGAATGCAGCGACTAGACGCGCGCGGGCGCACACTTCAAGACGCCAGACGCGGCGACTTAGACGCTAATGTATGTCAATTAATGTTTTTTTTAGATAGAATCTACGCTGAGGACTGAAGGTCAGTGCAGCTTCATCGATATGAGAGGCGAGCGTGAACTCAAGCCTCTGTATTTGTGCGAATTGATGTCAAATAACGTCTAAATGCAGTCGCGACTGACGCACGATCGCAGAGTCGCTAAATCCTGCGATCGCAAAGAGTCGCAAAGTCGCCGTTCACCGCGTCTAAAAGTCGCATGTGTGCTTTGGCTCTAAAATGTCGATTGCATAGATGTGTACAATTGCACATGAGAATTTACAATTGAATAACATCAGAAATTGTTATCTAAATTAATAAGGACGTAACTGCGTTGGACTTAAAAAAAAGCAATAGTCATAACTAATGCTTTTTTTGAAGATATCAAGAAACAAGACCTCGAAAAAGTACACGATGATTATACATTCGTGACGTCTCAAGAGCAAACCATTATTTTGCTTTGCGGAAATTAAAATAATCCAAGATTGTTGTTACGGTTGACAAAATTTGTGGTGGGGTTTTATACGGATGGATTTTATACCAGGAAAAGAATTAAATCGTCAGAATTCAAAAGATTTTTTTATTTTGAGAACACGCAATTTTAATAAAAAATTAAGGAATAAATTTTATTACAAAATTCCTCGATTTTTATTACATTTTTTTTATATCCGCAAAGTAACTATCGAGTGATATTAAACGGTTCGATCGTGACAAAGTTACACGAACTAAGTTATTTATGTAATAAATTTATATTTGTATGATATAAATGTTGTAACTTGTAGGTATAATTACTATACTTAGATAACAAACAATAATTGATCGAGATCAATCTGTTATTTTTCTTTACATTACATATGCGTATATTTTTTTTATGCGACGACGCACAACATAATTTTATATCTACGACGATGCTCTTCAAAAATACAATAATATATTGTATCTCTTTTAATTTACTAGTACTCCGACTAGCGCTAGATCCAAGACGGGCCTTAGGGAGGACTGCAGCCCCTGGCTACGAACGACTTAAGGGCATTAAGACTATTTAAGGGAACCAAAGAAGGGGGGCCCCTCAAATGGAAGGTCTCCAAGCTCTTGGTCCTGCTAGATCCGGTTGGCTACGGCGGCTATAGTATAGAGGGACAAAAGAGCAGTCGGCGCCATTTTCGGGACTATCGACGCCCATAGACATCCCTATAGAGGCTGTACAGATGCGCTGCCCTCCTTTCTTCTCCCACCATGGGCCACCGTCTACTCATACACCGCACGAAACGCGACAGCACAGCTGTTCCTTTACGCCGGTCGTAGCGAGAGGTACCTCCCCGGTCGTGCAGGCCCAATTCGACTACATGCAAGCATACAGCGTGGCACTACCTCTTGCTGTATCTTATTATCTTGCTACCCGCAGATTTCCACCTATCTGATGGAAGCAAGTTGGAACCTTGGTCTTTCCAAACTTACCGCCCCCAGTGTAGTCTGACGGATTCACCCTTTGTTCTCTCAAGTATTTAAAATTAAGATGACATTGTGTTTGCAACTCACCGTTCTTCGACAGTCAAGTTGGCCAACTCCGGTACCCAGCACCAGTGCTGCTCCGGCACGATCGTCATGAATATTTGTGAGAAGTACACGAAAGAGACAAAAAATGCAAACGGTATCATCAACAGGAACAGAATCTTCTGATAAATACCAAATTCGCCTATATGTGGCAGCAGGTCGTCGAAGTCTGTTGCCTTTTTGTCCTGTGTTTTATCTGTGGTGTGGTTCGTGCTGGTATCGTCTGTGCTATCATTTGTGAATCCCTTGTTCGTGAATCCGGCAGCTAAATCTATATTTGATAGATTGTTATCTGTGGTATTCTGTGGCTCCTCTTCGTAGCACTGTGTTCGCTCCTGCGGCGCCATTTTTATTTTGTTCTGTTTTCAATTTTCAGACGAAATCTTGCTCCATTTAATTTTCCTGTAAATAAAAATATATAGATAAGATGTGTGAATATAGATACTAATCGTTCTCTATAATATGCTGGTTTACAATAACGAGTAAAGCGATTGTAATTAAATTTTCGGCCGATCTACAGGTTACTCCCCTGGCTACCTATACCTGTGATAGACCATAGATATACCTCCACATTTATTATGCAGTTAAGTTGCCCTCTCGCAGCCTTTACCCCTAATGGGCCGTATATATACTAGTACTTTAAATATGTAAGAATAGGTATTAATGGCTATGAATAAGTAGTACGGAATAGCGATTATTTTTTATTCCAATGACCGACAGCTGTATTTTTCTGTGGCATGTCTGTGTACTTCCACATCTGTATGTAATTATTGAATTAATCTTGAGACAATAAATTAAATACTTTGTGTGCATGCAAAAAATGTGGCTTGGCGTTGAAATGCCGTAACAATTAGTGGTATCGATGCTTCTGATCTATACAACGTAATTATATTTTGTATTTAGTTATGACCGCCTCGTTGGCCAGATTAGCGGTATGTGGTTCAGCAGTAGGATAATTAAATTTTTTAATTTCCGACGCAGTAACAATATTAAATTAAAAGCTTCCGAAATGAACTCTGTAAAAGACAAGAAATATTTTTTTTTCTAGTTGTTTTAATAATATTTACAGCATCTATCTAACATAATGAATTTAATCCTAAACATCAAAGGATTGGAGGATCTTACTTCTAATTTGTATTCTGATTTATTATATCTAAACGGTCCCTGGACTCGACGAAGCTCATGAATATACAAGGTTGATAAAAGCGAGAGGCATTAAATGAAACCACATATTTAGTGTATAATTTCCAGGCTACACAACAAAAATCAGATCAATCGGAGCAATAGTTTAGCCACAGGATTTTTTTTAAGTTATTCTCACTTCTACACGCCATACTGTCGGCTGATAGCGAGTATGGGCCGGCCGGGGTCATTCACCGCGTACGAGGTTTTCTGTCGCTGTACGAGCCGGTACAAAGCATGATTACATTTTTTCGCTATTTAACTTGTTTGAAAATAGTATTTTCGTATACTTCTCGAAAACTTTTTTAATAGTTTCGCATTAACTGTAGGCGCTTATAAGTGCCTACAGTTATACAATTATATACAAAAAATTAATTTAATACCTCTCGCTTTTATCATCCTAACCTAACCTAACTGACTAATATATCAACGCACAGCCGGAATGTATCTAGAAATAAGGTGGAAGGTAGGTACTACCTTAAACATGTAACCATTTTACTATTTTCCGGCAAGACTGTATACTGAAAAGAAAACAGGTACAAAGTTCTCTCTACACATGTTGATTTACACATGTAATAATATATATATAATAACATAACCTTGTGCATATATTTACATGAGATTATATCAGACCTCGCGGGGAATCGAACCCTTGACCGTGCACCGTGACACTCGTCTCAACATCGGCCTACACACGTCTAGTGGTTATGCAAATGCATGCAAGCATTAAGAAACCTAATATTAATATGTATGAGATTGTAAGAGGTAGTGCCACACTGCATGCTAGCATGCAGTCGAATTGGGCCGGCACGACCGGGGAGGTACCTCTCGCTTACACGAGACCGGCGTGAAGTGACAGCTGTGCTGTCGTTTCGTGCGGTGTGTAAGTAGCCGGTGGCCCATGGAGGTGGGAGTAGAAA
>LUGF01045525.1:0-27038 GCA_001625245.1 Calycopis cecrops
GTCACGTGACTTATGAATAAAAATGAATATTTTAAAAATAGATTTTAAAATAAAATATTCATTAGTTACAAATTATTCCACTACATTATGACTTTAAAATGTCAAATTAATTAAATATTACATTCAATAAGCTTATATTTTTAATACTGGAAAATAGCCCATTGGTGATGGAGGGCCGGTGCGTGGGGCCTGTTGCATTTCATTCGGAAGCCCTTTTTGCCATTATTTTGGGCTACAAAAATTGGTGGAGGCCCCATAGGCCTGTAGACTTTGCGTTATAGCAGGCCCTTTAAGCGCGGGCCGAAGCGATTTCTACATTTTACTAGTTGGTCCATCCGCCGCTGCTCTTACAACTTATCGTACGACGGGAGAATTGATCACAGGGCAGACACGTGACAAGGGATCAGAGCGGGAACATGTCCCTACTCCTTTATATGTATATATGTGCAGTCGAGGTCGGATCCGTGTCAGGGTCCTAGTCAGTCGCTGATATACCGTCCGCTTGGGGACCCAGTCGCTAAAAGACTCGGGGTAACTTACAAAGGGCGGATGTTGTAGGTACTTACTAGTACCCATTCAGTAGTATTACGTACACGTAATAACTTGTTGTCCTACAGGACAAATCGCTATTGCTCACATCATTATCATTGACACCTACTTATGGCAAAAGTGATTTTATTTACAAATAAAAGTAAATAGATAATGTCACTCTCGCAGCACTCGGTACAAGACAAAGGAAAATAATCATTTTATTTAATTTACACTTGACACCACCTACGCTCCGCGGTTTTGACGGCATCAATTTCAGTTCTATTCAAGAGGGAGAAGCCGGGAGATTATGACGGACAAGGTAATCAAATTAATTTTAAGTACTCATTTGAATCACTACATAGTATAAGACAAGGTCGCTTTCCGCCTTCTGTGTCTCTTAGATCTTTAATCTTTCTATGCTTAGATCTTTAAAATTACGCAACAGATTTAGATAGTGTAGAGGAACGTAGGTAAGGTACGGTAAGGAATGTATAATTAGTAATAACTCTATTTTGAAGTCAGAAGTCCACGCGAGCGAAGCTTTTTTTTTATCGGGCCCACTACTCGTTCCCACCTCTGGGAGCCCAAAAGAAAAGCTATATCTGTCTTGGGACCCGTAAAGAATTTAATCAGAAGAAAATAGGAGGAGCAGGAAGTAATTCCAATTCCCCTCCCTTATCAAAGCGGTAGACAGTACAAGATTGCAGTGATTTAAATAAGGCACGAAGTAGAGAGAGAAGCCAGGTGAAGCCCGGCTACTATGCACCACGGAAATATAAATAAATGAATTGCTATGGATACACTTTGTTGTTATCAGGTGTATTATTATGATTGAATTATATTTATTTGCTGCCAGTAATATTTATGACAAAATTGTTTGAACGCACGAAAGTTCCCTAAATTGACCACGATTCGCTATAATAAACTGCACCGGTAACACTACGAATGTTATCAAGCATTACATTTCTCTCAGCTTGTCAAAGACTAGATTCCCATAGGATGTGATGTGCGGTTTGTTCATGTTCGTCGCTTTCTATTGAGCAGTCACAGAAGGGTGGCGGTACCTGTTTAAAACTAAAGAGTTTGCTTTTAAAATTGCCGTGACTAGTTAGAAACTGAGAAACGTAATGATCAACTTCGAGCCAGGGTTTAGATAATTGTTCTCGAACTCATGGAAAAAAGTCTTGCGGTTCTAAAAGGTTTGGGTGAGAGAGGTTTTTCGAGTTATAGTAGGTACATAGCTGCTCGACGTAGAATTTCAAGATCAACTGGTAAAACTCCGGCAAGAACTGATAAGGCCTCTCTCACCCAAACCGTGCTGACGGTGCGGTAAGGTTTACATAAAAATATTAATGCCAGTCTTTGGCTTTGTAGTAGTTTACGTCGGGCTGCGCCTATTTTATCTAGTTATTGTGTATTGTAGCATGTTTTCTTCTTGTAGTATTGATTAAGTATTATGTATTATGTATTGTGTAACAAATGTAACTTGCACTGAATAAAGATTTTTCTATTTCTATTTCTATTTCTATAGTAGCCCTGCCAGCTCACCCTGGAGATTCGTAGCATATGGTTCCTAGATAAGTCGCATTGTATATAATTTTTAGAGTCTTAAATGACATGCCCCACATAGATGTCGATATAATATTAGTAAAGGCGCAAAAGTTTCTTTTAGCTCTTTCTCCAGTTTGTATATTATGTTCTAAGAAGGTAAATTTATTTTCGATGACTAAACCTAAATATGAGAGTTTCTTTGCGTTTTACTGGTATGTTATTAAGTTTAACACGAGGAGTTGATTGTAAAGAGCCTTTCAAAAGTATTTGAAAGGTTTTGTGAGGCGCGAAATCTAATTTATTTCTTTTTCCACAGGACGCTATTAAACTAAGACATTTGTTTGATTTACCTCTATTTCTGATCGCGAATTTGCCTGAATTATAGAAGCGCATCATCTGCGTATCCTACCAATGTACAGAACGCTGGGAGTGGTAAGGAAAACAAGTCGCCGAATCCTATATTCCATATATAATGTGATAGTACTGAGCCCTGTGGGCAGCCTCGGGTCAAACTTTTCATACAGGAAAGATGGGCGAGCTGCAGTTTAACTGTACCGTTTACAAAGTAAGAATAAATTAAGGAATAGATATTTGAGTAGCATCCCCTGTTTTTTAATTTAAGAAGTAGCATTGACCACCGGCGTTATCGAATGCTCCTGATATGTCGAGAGATATTCCTACGGCGTAATTAGTGTCTGATTGAACTACTGTTTCCCGTACCACGATGGCGGCGTCTACTGTAGATCGCCCAGCGGTAAAACCGCATTGTTAATTGTGGAATGTGATTCCTCCTGGGATTGATCGATTCGAATCGAGAACAATTAGAATGGAGGAGCCTGTTCAAAATCATTAAGATAGATATTTTATCTTCTCCGCAAGATTTTTAACTGGTAGTAAATTTTCAATATTTATTAATTCTCTTAAGGTGGGTAGATCGGATGTAGGTGTGTAAGCAGGAAGTAATGATTTTAGTCATATTTCTCGGTGATAGTTGGTGTCTAAGTCGGGCATATCATCCGGGGTCAGCGCTTCGAGAAATACTTTAGTGTCTGTGTCTTCTAAAGTGTCTGCGTATGTGTAATTTATTCTCAATTTATAAAGAAAAGGGACATCGTTTGACCTATTTGGTTTAAGTTTTATATGGTATAGTAGAACCATGGACCCTCAGTATCCACTATCCAGTCTGTTCGCAAGGTGTTTTAAGGAATTACTTTTCGATAGCAAGACTGCAGCGCGATAACGTGATCTAGTGGTCCGGAATTTTGCTACGTTGGTTAAGTTGATGTCATCATTGAGGTCACAGCCGTGCAGCCCGAACTGCGTAATTTTTTAATTTTGCGTCTAGCCCTATGAAGTTCTCTGCGTAAAATATTTAGATTTTCGTTCCACCATTTGCAGTTAGACGTTTTTGGCACTAGCTTTCTACCTAAAGCTACATCGGCGCAGTAAGTATAAGTATCTGTCAGTATATCAGCGCTTTCATTGGCATTTAAATCCGCTCGAGTGAAGTCTTTGGCATGCGAGGCAAAAGGAGATCGAAATAATTTCCAGTTTCCATTCTTTACGTTATATCGATATTCGTTGAATCCAATTGTAGGAATACTCGGGGAACCGTGAGTAAAGTCGTATATAATTAGGCAATGGTCGCTACATGATACATCTAGCAGGACTCGCCAGTTACAAATACGGCCGTACGCGCTAGAAAGCGTGACGTGGTGCATCAGGGGTGTTATGAATTGTGAGATTTAACTCAGCTATAAAGTCTTCAATGGCGTTTCTACGGTCGCGGTCCATACCTATACCGCATTTTGCCGTGCCATAATGGAGACGATGCATTTACATCCGCACCTATGATTATTTTATTACCGGCAAGGAATTGTAGGACAAAACGTATATGATGTAAATGCGGGGGGATCAGAATACTGAAAGTCTACTACTTTAAGGTAACTAAGGTGTTTTAAGGAATTACTTTTCGATAGCAAGACTGCAGCGCGATAACCGTGCCATAATGGAGACGATGCATTTACATCCGCGCCTATGATTATTTTATTACCGGCAAGGAATTGTAGGACAAAACGTATATGATGTAAATGCGGGGGGATCAGAATACTGAAAGTTTACTACTTTAAGGTAACTAAGGTGTTTTAAGGAATTACTTTTCGATAGCAGAGTGCAGCGCGATAACCGTGCCATAATGGAGACGATGCATTTACATCCGCACCTATGATTATTTTATTACCGGCAAGGGATTGTAGGACAAAACGTAGATGATGTAAATGCGGACTGACGGGATAAGAATACTGAAAGTACCTACTCGTAGTAGCTAATTACGTAAACTCGGAAAAAATAAATATAATGTTCTTGGACGAGTACGAGGTCTAAGTTATAATCTGCCGTGATCTTTTCTAATTAAAATAATGCCTGTTTATTATTATGAAAGTTTAACTGTCCTATCCTTATCCATATTGGGTTGTTAAAATAAGATGTTCCATTTTAGATTTATATGTCGGACAATCAGAAGAGCCAGTGGCTTGGTTTGTTGCTTTTTTGTAACGCTTACAGCTAACACAGGTTGGTTTAACCAGGCGAGAATGTGGTGGGGTGTGACACACCCTTACTAGTGTTTACATCGACATAACTTTTTAATTTGCTATACTACATTTTAGCGTTTTCGTGTAGCTGGAGGGAAGGGGTTGAGCGAGTGAAACGTAGCGTGATCGACGTATTTGAGCATTTCGATGACCATCGTTACAGGCCTAGGCAGTGGAAAAGCCTAGCACATGCAAAATTTTTTTTCAAAAATTGTACTAATTTTGATTTAAACACTTAACTGATTTTTTATTTTATGTTTTAATAGTCTTATTTTATCAAAGTATTCAGGTTTTATAAGTTTTTAGACATTTTGTGGAGTTAAATAGAAGATGATTATTTTTGTTACGAAAAACAAGTGCCTTAGATTTTGTGAATAAAAAAATAAAAATATACAGAATTATAGTATCGATTTTATTTTATTACAATGTAATAATGACTATTTATAATATTAACTCGTTATTTAACGTTATTTCAAAAAGAAACCTGTTTATAATACTCTTTCTATTTGGGGTATGCCACACCCCGCCACATACTTTATGTAATCTTTTGCCACCACATTCTCGCCGGGTTAAAATTATCTTTGTCTTTGCGGGGCGGGCGAAGCTGTGGGCGGAAGCTAGTAAACTATAAAGGAAACAAGGTACGCAAATTGAAGGAAGGAACTTAAAAACAATCAACGCAACACAGATCCGCGACCTGCGTAATTGCGTATATTTAATACTTTAGTACCTACCTACCTCATTTATCCGACGCAATGTCGAACCGCATCCCTATGCCCGCGCCCCGCGAGTGTCATGTGTAGATTGTTAGTTGAATAATCGTGAGAGGACCTACAAAATTGACGAGACAATCGACATCGGACCGCTGCCCGCGGGCCTCGTGCCTTATGCGTTTAGTTAGTAGTGTATCGATTGTTATTCGAATAATCGAAAAATCGCGCCGAGCAACTACTAAATCGACAATCGAATGCGCAATAGGGATCAAGCTTCTAGACTGCCACGCTAACTAGTGGCTGAAATGTGAACCTTATGCTAGCAAATTTGGTTTGTACACATATATATGTCAACATGTCATTGTCAATGTCTTTTGCTGTTCAGTGTTTTGCTAGCACTTAATTCCAAAAATAATTACTAGGGCGGCGAAAGTGCTGCCTCTATGTTTCGTGCACGGTACCTATAACAATTTTTTTTGCAACAATCACCCATCACTTGTCTCGACTCTCGCACTCATAAGAATCCACGCCGTGGCCATCATATCACGCTGATATTAAGTGAACAAAAGTATCCCGCTGGTTATACTGGTGACACTACCTCCTCCTAGTGATTATAAATACGTAGGTAAGTCATGTAATTAATTTAATCAAGTATTATTTATTTCCAGAGTCTCCAAAGAGATTTTTTCAGAGATGGAAATGAAAGTACAGACCACTTACAACCTTCTGAACATTCGTTTCGTCAACATTTGAAAAACCTCATATCTTTACCTCCATCAAAGAAATCATTTCGCAAAATGTATAAAGATCGTTACTCGGAAAAAGAAACGGCCAAATATTTATATTTGAATGCATTAAATGAAATAGAAAAGACAATACGATTGGGCAACATCGAAGTGTTCAAAAATGTGTGCAAAATATTTTTTTACATAATTGAAATAGAAGATGTGAATTGGCTCAAAGAGTTTTATGCGGATAAAAATAATCCTATAAAAAATACAAACTTAATCATTTTAGCTTGCATGCACAATAAGAAAAAGATTTTGCAATATATGATGGACGGTGAAAATAAAATCAATCATAATTTATTCCTTGCTCTAGGAAATAATGAAGTCAAGCCGAAGGATCAAGATACAACAGGTCACACCGCTTTTTATTATGCTATTCGTAATAGTAATGTTGATCTTCTTAACATTCTAATTACGGAATGGCCTCCTAATTATTTTCAAAGCCCTGTTCATCTACAAGAATTAGATGAAGCGATGTCAAAGGGTTATGCAGAATTGAAGTTAAAAAATGTAATGTTGTCAGAAGAGATGCAAACTTTTGTTGAAAATAAGTTAATTAATATTCGCTTTTTCTTAAATACTCACAATCACAAAAATGTTAAAACTGATGTTAGTGCCATAATGAAAAGGATAGACTTGGTTATTCAAGGTCATGATCTGTTAAAAATGGAATATTTTTGTAAAAAGGACGTAGATGAAAAATTCATTTTTATAGCTAGTTTTATGGCACAAAATATTAATGTATTGAAGAGACAATTAAAATCCACTTACGATAAATTACCTTGGGAAGAAATAGAATTCTGTCTCGTTTGTTTTGTTTCTGCCCATATAAAGCACGAAGAAAGTAGTCTCTTATATAGAGTAGTACTAACAAAAGCTAAGATATTTAGTCACTTAGAACATTTTGTAGCAAAACTTGAAGATGAAAAATATAAAATACAAGTAACAGATATTAATAGTCGTCTCCCGAATTTAAACCGTGAAAAAGCTACAAAGAAAATTCTTTCTGAATATCCAGCATTTAGTACATTACACCAAGATTTTGAGACAATTAGAAATGCATATTCTTTGCGAAAAATTGTATATTACATTGAGTTAGCCTTATCATCTAATCCGCAAGAAATTAAGGGTCAATTGGTTATTGAAAGAGCCTTAGTAGTTACTGGGGAGTATTTAAAAAATACTTTAGAATCACCTAATTTATCTGACAGTATAAGCGAGATTTTACTTTCTTCTGGACTGCGAAACGAATCATTATCAATATTGCGATCAATACGCAACTCATTATCACATTCGCTTTCGTTAGGTAAAAGACTTGAAACAGAGGAAACAGACAGCTCAAATCTGTTTTGTATAATACAAAGTGACCTAAAAAAAATTAAGTCTGAGATAATTGATATTTTGCTTGAAAATAAATTTATGGCACTTAAAAAATTATTCCAAAAAATCCTCGAAAGCGATCGTTTCGAAGACATAACTAACCTTATTAATACTTGCAAATATTTAGAATTCGATAAAATAGATTTAGAATATTGTAAATCGAATGAACAAGAAACAATTGAAAAATTGGTCAAGAAATTGAAAGAAAAAGTCATTAACAAAACACTTCAACAAGAAAAACTTTTTCAAGAAATTGATACTATAATTAATAGCCGTAAAAATAATTTAGAATCTTCTAAGGATAAATTTAAATTAGGTTTTGCTTGGTTCAATATAGTTAAAAGATCGACTTACTCGAAAAGCGCAGTTTCAGATATTAAATACAGTTTAAGAATGAGACTGGAAACAATTATTCCGGAAATTGAAAAAGAAGATTTAAAAAAAATTACTCAGTTATCGTCAAGACTATATAAAAGTGTCGAAACAACAAATACAAAAGAAATGGCACAAAATGTCTTGAGTAAATTATCTCATGATTTTGAAACTATAGGTAGTTTATCTCTAAAATTTCTATATGAATCTATAGAAAATAAAGACTACCAAGAAATAAAGCATCTCATTCACAAAATTGCTCATAGTGCTTATTATAAAATAGATCAAGTTAAAGGATTAGAAACTTTAAAAGTTAAATATGACGAATATAAAACAAAAAATTATAACAAAAATAACGAAATCGAATTAAGAACATTTTTTTTTAAACGGTTACAAACGTTGAAATGCATTCTAAGCTCCTTAAAAAACCAATCCTCAAAATTGTCTGATCAATTTCACTTTTTTGAAAAAAATCCTAGTATTCAAGTAGCAATTGAAATGCTGCTTAGTGATATTTTAGAAATACACAAAAATTCCTTAGCTAATAATCAGTTATTATTTGATACTGAATGTCCACTCTTGATTGCAAAGGCATTACGTAATCATTTGGCTCATGGCAATGCTCTAGTAGATATTTTGCCATATAATATTTTGAATGCAGTATTCGCTAATGCACTTATGTTTTATGAAGAGGAACAAAAATTTGTTGTCGATAATAATATATTTATTGGTCAGGCCATATTTACTGACATAGCAGATGTGAAAAAGCGTTTCGATTTCAATTTAGATATTATTATAAATCAGAAATGTATGCAAGACGCCATAAAAGAAGGTAACTTTGTAGACATGAAACGTTTTATTTACAACGGAGCAGACATTAAAAGTACTGATTTAAACAAAAGAACCTCGTTGCATTATGCTGCTGGGGGTGGTAATTTAGAAATTGTTAGATTTCTTTTAGAAAATGGATTAGATGCTACTTCTAAAGACATTCATGGCCAGAATTCATTGTATATCGCGGTTAGTGATGGAAAGATGAATATCGTGAAGTACTTTATAAAAGAGTTAGGTATGTCTATTGAAGATGTCGACATTGATAAAGAAACTGTACTTCATATTGCGGCAAAAAATGGTCAGAATGATATAGTGCAATATTTATTAGATAATAGAGCAAAAGCTTCAATGAAAAATTATTTAGGTTTTGCCCCATTACACCTCGCAATTATTAACAATCACAAGGACGTTGTTAAGACTTTATTGAAACATGAACCAAATGTAGATCACAATGAGGTTCATAGTGGATTAACACCATTGCATATAGCTGCTGAACATGGCCATTTAGAAATAGTTAACTACTTAATTGAAATGAAGGCTAACGTAAATGCAAAAAATGATAACAATTGGATACCATTACATGGCGCTGCAATAAATGGATTTGCAGAAATTGTGAAAACTTTAGTTCATAATGGATCAGATGTAAATGCAAAAGTAGTGAATGGCTACACGCCTTTACATTTTGCAGCAGAATTTGGCTTTATAGAAGTAGTCAAACTTTTAATAGATCATGGTGCAATCGTTAATAGTGTTGATAATGTGTGGAATTGTACTGCCTTACATTTTGCATGTAAAGATGGCAACAACGATATAGTTGATATTTTATTAGCTAAAAATGCTAATATTTACATCAAAACTTTTGAAGGAATGACACCGCTGCATTTTGCAGCACACAATGGGAACGCGAAAATCGTTAAAGCTTTAATAAAAAGAAAGGTAACTATAAATTGTAAAAATGTTCAAGGTGCCACAGCATTAGATTTCGCTATACAACATAGTCATACGGAAGTTATTAAATGCTTAATAGCAAATGGAGCTAATGTTAATTCGAGGTGGTTAAATGATATGACACCGATACATATGGCTGCAATAAGCGGAAATAAGAACATAGTTGAAATGCTAATTAAAAATGGTGCCAATATTAACACCATATGTAGTGAAGGAAATTCGGCATTAGATTTAGCCATAACACGTGGTCATATTGATGCAGCTCAGATGCTTATAGAAAATGGAGCTGACTACCGAAGACAGTGTAAAAATAAATTGTCACCAATGCATGCAGCTGCCTTAAATGGTCTAACAAAAATAGTTAGACTACTTATAAATTATAAATTATGTATCGACTCTGTCGCTCATATGGAAGGACAAAGTTATACACCTTTACATTGCGCTGCTTTAAGTGGTAACCTTGAAACAATTAAAGTTTTAATCGAAAGCGGGGCAGCTTTCAAAGCTATTGGTTTTGATAATTACACACCACTACATTTAGCTATTCTCAATGACCATACTGAAGCCGTTGATTATTTGATACAGAAAAAAATTAACATAAATTTTTCAAGTAACGATTCTTATTTGCATTTAGCGATTGCTCAATGTAATAAGGAAATAGTAGAAATATTGATAAAAAATGGTGCAAAAACTTCTACAGAATTTTTACACATGGCAATTTTCTTTGACTGTACAGAAATTGCCAAAATTTTAATTAAACAGAAAATTTCATTAGATGAATTTCAAAACAGGACACCTCTAACGATAGCTGCTCTAAGAGGCAATAAGGATTTAGTCGCACATCTCATAGACAAAAAAGCTAAAATAAATATCGAAAACCGATTACACCCTCTGTTTGTTGCGGCATATAATAATCATGTTGAAGTAGTCATGCTATTATTGACAAAGGGAGCCGAAGTTAACTTCAAAACTATTGAAGAGTTAACTCCACTACATATGGCAGCCGCAGAAGGATATAGTAATGTTGCAGAGATTTTATTAAAACATGGTGCAAATATTCATCTAAAAGACAATAAACATAGAACACCTCTGGAACTTGCAATAAGAAATAATCATTTTATTGTTACAAAGATTCTACTGCAACACATGAAACGGGATATAAATGAAAAAGGTAACGATGGTTTGTCGTTAATGCACATAGCTGCCCAGGTAGGCAATTGTAAGATCGTGGAACATTTAATAAAAAATGGCGCCGATGTTCACGCTAAAGATTCTTCTGGTTCGAAACCTATTCACATTGCAGCAAGACAGGGACATAAGAATGTTATAGATTATTTTCTTAACGTAGGGTTCACTGTTACTGAATTAGGTGCAGCAAATCAAACAATATTACATTATGCTGCGTTAAAAGGCCAATTAGAGGTTATCAAATATTTGTTAGACAAATCTATAGATGTGAATGCTAAAGATGCAAATGGAAACACTCCTTTACATATTGCCGCAACCTCAGGGTACAATGAGGTGGTTGAGTTGTTATTACACAACAGTGCAATACACAACGTTTTAAATAAATTAAATTATACTCCCCTACAGGTGGCTAGGAATGAAAGTGTAATAAATTTATTAAAATCAACAAAGAAATTATTTAAATCAGTGAAATGGAATAAATGCTTAGAAATTGAAAATTACGTAAAATTGGGTGCATGTGTTAACGCGATAAATACTGTTCACGCGACTCCTTTACATTATGCAGCTTGGCAAGGCAATAACGAAACTGTCGAATGTCTGTTAAAAAATAAAGCGAACCCCAATGTAATCGGCAAAAATGGTTCTTATTCTTTGCATTATGCTGTTAAATTTAACCATTATAAAGTCGTTATGTTACTATTATTAAATGGTGCTTATTATGATGCGATGGATGACAACGGGAAAATACCGTTGTATTTTGCTGAAAACGAGGACATAATCTATTTATTAAAACTTATAGACGATACTTTTGAGAAAGTTCGTAACAATAACCCTCAGGTTATTGAAATTCTTAGTGCCGTGAGACATGTTGATGTAATAAAAGCGGCAATGAGAACTCAAAATAGTAAAAAAAAATCCCTCATTGTTTTCGCCATAGATAATAAATTCTCAAAGATCAATGAATTGAAGACATTATTACATGATAATGTACCATGTTATATAGAAAGGGCAACTAACTTACTTTCACAAAAAAAATATGAAGAGGCTTTATTGACATTTGAAAAAATATTTAAAAAAAGGCAAGATATATTTGGGTTAGACAATCCGGCTACTTTAGAAATACAAGAACGCATTGCATCAACGTTGTATAAACAAGGAAAATATCATGAAGCTTTAGAACTCCTGCATGAAATAAACCAAAAAAAAACTGATAAATTAGGAATCAATAATATAAATACATTGCGTACTAGGAATGCCATAGGTTTAGTTCTGCACAGTCTAGGTAAAAATGAAGAGGCCCTTAAAATATACGAAGAAGTTTACCAGAAACAACAAAAAATATTCGGTTTATCATTCGATGAAATTTCTAAAACTCAGTTACTTATGGCAATGGTACTGACGAGCCTAAATAGACTTGACGAGGCTTTCCACATTAATCAGGAGGTCTATAAACGCTCAAAAGAAATATTTAGTAAACACTGTCAAACAGAAGAATTCGCGCTAATCAACATTGCTGTGGTGCAATCTAAGCAAAAGAAACACGAAGAAGCCTTAAAAATATTCAATAAATTATATAGATTAAATCAAAGTAATTTAGGCCCACATCAATCTGATACTTTAAGAACATTGCATAACATAGCGACCGTACACGTGAGCAACAACGATTATGACAAAGCTGTACAAGCTTTTGAGGATGTGCTGGAGATTCAAAAATCTACTTTGGGACCGAATCACTTGGATACCTTAAGCACCCAGTACAATATGGCTAAAGCTCTCTTTGGTCAGGGCAAAATACACGGCGCTGTTAGAATTTTCAAACAAACCTTTGAACAACGTAAAGCTATTCTAGGTGAAAATCATTCAGATATTTTATTTACAGTACTGATAATGAATATGTACGACGTCGTATATAAACCTGAAGGACAGAAGGGCTATAACAATGTAGTAGATAATAGTAGTATTTATGCTGCAGTGGACGATTGTAATACGGAACTTATAAAAAAGTTATTGTTCAGTGGAATCGACGTAAATAGTAAAGACAACGAGGGAAGAACACCCCTCCATTTTGCCGTAAATAAGGATGACATTACGATTGTAAAATTATTGTTAGATAATGGCGCAGATGTTTCTCAAGTTACTAAAAAAGGGAATACCACGTTACATACTGCAGCGTTCAGAGGTGCTACGAATATTGCTCAATGCTTAATAAGTTTTGTAAAAAATAAGAGTCCGCTTGAGTCTAGTTTCTTTGTAGATGCTCAAACTAATGTCGGACTCACTACCGCATTGCATATTAGTGTTCAAAACAATAACAAAGAACTAGTTGAAATTTTATTACAAAATGGTGCATGTTATAATATTAAAAATGCACAATCAAAAATGCCATTGGATTTAGTTAAACCTGGTTCCGATATTGAAATATTTTTGAGTTATATTAATAGATTATTTGAACACGTAAAACTTAATTTCAAAGACAAAATTGAGCAATTATTAAATGAAAAATATTTTCAATCGAGTCATTTGCGAAACGCAATTCTACATGCGCGTGAGAGTAATGAAAAAAAAACACTGATCCAAATTTCTCAAAGAGAGATCGCAAATTTATTGTTAGAAAAAATGAACATCGATTAAATGATTATAATAAATCACAAAATTTTCAAATAACCGCTAAAAAGTTTTTGATATTATTAACATTTTTTTGTTGACGCAGGGGAATTTACGTATGATAACTAGGAGCCAAACTTGGACCTATGTCGGACTCGAGACTCAGTGCAATACCGAATAAACTCTTGCTCCAGCAAGAGTCCACAAGTTCCCTTGTCCACAAGACGACAGGCTGGCATCGGCGAAAAGATCAAACTACTCCTCCTTGGGGACTGAGGTAGATACTGTTTCAGAGAGACCGGTGGAGGACGCCTCAGCTGAGCTGCTCTTTGTCTGGCCTCTTTCCCCAAGGCCAAGCCTGTCCGGTTTGGGTAGCCCTGTCCGGCATAGCCTTGGGGATTACAGAGTCGCGCAAGCCCCCCCCCCCTCCCCCACCACGACAAGTTGGCAGCACTTGGGGGGGGGGGGGGGCGGGGCGAATATTATTAACCTTGTTTTTCGGTAATGCAGGGGAATACCTTTACGTACGGTACCCAGGAGCCCCGATGGCTAAATCGGGTACAGTGTCGGGCTCGGTAATTGGGTTGTCCCTACTGACTAAACCCCTGCGAGTCTCCAGCCGCTATAATTAGAGGGCCCCGGAACTACAAGCAACAGGTTCCTCCAGCGATAGGCTGGCCTCGGTGAAAAGGCCAGACTTCTCCTCCTTGGGAACTGTCCGGCTGCCTTTGAACAGTCTTTACTCCAACGTTGGTTCCGTGCAATGGGGTCAGGTTCCATCAGGTTCAATTGTCCAATAGGGCACGCCCTGCCAGTAGTCCCAATCCACGCCGCCATCTGCTAATTTCTGAATTAGACGGACGGGTGGAGGACCTCCGATATTGGCTGGTCTCATCCATAGGGCGACGGACTCATCCCGAGACCGTCACCCAGGGGCCAACCAGAGTAGCAGAGGACAGGGACAACGGCAACGACACGTCTTCTCCCGCGACCCCTCCTCCATGGACGCATCCACGAGCCCACTGGGACCGGCCCCTCCTGAAATTCCTCTTGGCTTCACCGTGGTGGTTCAAGCCACGGTTACTGAGCTCCTCACCACGACAAGGTGGGGATCCGTCGAGGGGGGGAGGGGGATATTATTAACCTTTTTTGTTTTGGGGATGCAGGGTAATTACGCACCTTTTGGCCTTTACGCACACTACCCAAGAACCCGGGTAGCTACCGTGCTTAGTATCTGCCTCGGTGTTTGATTGCCCCTACCGACTATACCCCCTGCGAGTGCTTTCAGCAGCTTTTGAGTGGAGGCTCCCGGATCTGCAGGCTACAGGACCTCTCTAGCGACAGGCTGGCCTGGGCGGAAGGCCAGACTTCTCCTGCTAAAGGGACTGCCCGGCCTCTATTGGACCAGCCTCTACGGCGTCGTGCCGGAGTGGACCGGGTTTCCATCCCGACCCGACACGAATGCGGAGGAACTACTGGAGGCGCATCAGATAGACTCTTCTTCGCTCCCCCGTCCCGCCGTCTGCGGGGGATATTATTAACCTTTGTTATTAATATGTAACAACATTATATGTTTTTATAGCTTCCTCTTATTGTTATTTTATTACATAAGGTAATTTATTTAGTAAGAGATAGTGCCACACTGCATACTTCCATGCAGCCCAATTGGGCCGGCATGACCGAGGAGCTACCTCTCGCTTACACGAGACCGGCGTAAAGTAGCAGCTGTGCTGTCGCGTTTCGTGCGGTGAGTAAGTAGCCGGTGGCCTATTTGAGGTGGGAGGAGAAAGGAGGGCAGCGCATCTGTATAGCCTTTATGCGAATGTCCATGGGCGTCGGTAGTCATGAAAATGGCTCCAACTACTCGGTTGCCCCCCTATACCATAAAAAAATAACACCATGGTCATGTTGCGTTTGACACTGTTGCTGATAGATACCGAGCCATTACTATCAAGGTTTAGTAGGTATTCGGTTCAGCCGCGAATACCACACACCACATTGGATTCGACCCAGGATCGATCGACCACGAAATAAAAAAAACTTATCTACCTTCAGTTTCCCTACATAAAATAATGTGATATAAGTTTGTAGTATTAAGTTGTGTACGGTGCAACCGGACAGAGCGCATCATCAGCATCTTTGTATATTTCGCCAACCACACACTTACATCACATGTTTTCATTAGAAACGATACCACTAACACCTACTTATTACTTGACTAGGAACAGTAAAGTATTTAAGGTTCAATCACCAAATAGAAAACTTGATATTTCAATAGAAAAATTAAAACCCGCTTTTATGTTAAAAGAGCAATTAGAGCAACATAGGACGTTAGAAAGTAAAATAAGTAGTAAGATAGATTGTAGTAAAGGTGATAGAATAGTCCCCCTCGACGGATCTGCACCTTGTCGTTTTGAGGGAGCTTAGTAACCGTCGCTTGGACAACCACGGTGAAGCCAAGAGGGAGGGGCCAAGAGGGGAGGGAGGTGGGGACACTTCGAGTGGGCTTCACCAAGGCCCACTCTGAATGCGTCCATGGGGAAGGGGTCGCGGCAGGAGAGGTGTCTCGTTGCCGTGCACTCTATCTCCCGTGACCGAACTGGGGCTCACCGTCTGATGCGTTGGCGGTGGGGCCGCAGAGGCAGAGGAGATGCGGTGTGTCTTTGCCGTCCTCCCTGTCCTCTCCGGCTGTTTAATAGTTGGTCCGTCGCCCAGCGGATGGGACCAACCAATGCTGGAGGTCCTCCACCGGTCCCTCTGAATAAGCAGATGGCGGCGTGAATTGGGACGACCGGCGTGGTGTGCTCCGTTGGAGCATTGGGACCAGGGGTTAGGTTCGGAACCTGACCCCATTGCACGGTTTCGACGTGGAGTATGGTCTGTTCCAAGGCAGCCAGACAGTCCCCAAGGATGAGGATTCTGGCCTGTTCACCGAGGTCAGCCTGTCGCTGGAGGCGCCCTGTTGCTTTTAGATCCGAGGCCCTCCAATCACAGCGGCTGAAGGCACCGGCAGTGGTTTAGTTGGTACGGGCAACTCAGTTGTCGAGCCCCACACTGTACCCGGTTGAGCCACCCGGGCTCCTGGGTAGCGCGCGTAAAGGCATTCCCCTGCGTTACCAAAAGAAAAAAGGTGATAGAATAGTCGATAAGTGTATCTCTATTCTATGTACTCGTACCGCACGAAGTGGCAGATCAATTAAGTCACCCGTGCATTTTGTATAAGTTCGGGATTTTAATATAGAATATGTATGAGTAAGCAAATTTTAGTTACGTAACATGGCTATATTGCATACGATTTTTAGTAATCAGCGTTAGTTCGAGACAGTCTTCGAGCGTGATAGGAAGTATACTTTTCTATAGTGATTTGTAGATAGAAGCCTATCTTCTATGTATTAATACGTGAATCAAAAACTTTGGGAACATTTTTACAAAAATTGAGCGGACGGTTAAAGGACGGACGGAAATAACAATAGTCACATTGGACCACCGTTTCAGTGCGGATGACACGGCAGCCGTGTCATACGTTTCTTTAACGTGTGGCGTATGACACGGGAGCCGTGTCATTTTTAAATCGATTATATCTCCCTCAAATTACATTTTAAAAGGTTCAACCCTGAACATAACTTTCATAATTTTTCATGTATATTAAGCCTGTATGCTTCGTTTCTGAATATTCTATGAAAAAGAAAAAAATAGCGATTGTCAACCTTTTATGAGCTGTATCAATAATAACTTTTAATTAGGCACATTAAGAAAATGTCACTATTAGATGCATGGGGTCACTCCAGACGTCAAAAACATATATAAATCAAAATGGAATGGAAGGAAAGAAAAAGGCTTTTAAATATTTACATTAGATTATTATTTTAAATATTATGATATATGTATAATATGGTCAATTGGTCATTGTGTCAGTTTGTAGCCCGTTTTAGGTGGCGGCTTTTTGAAAGATTTCAAAACACACAATGTAAAAACAGTGAATAGTCCAAGAGCAGGTTGGAAAAATACTGACCGATCGAGTAAGAGTGTAAAATGTTTTTTTTTAATTTGTATTTATATCGAGAAAAAATAGTACCATTGTATGTCCGGGCAAACCTTGTTTATAAGTCTTAAATATATCGTCTCCGGAGCTATTTTCACACAGTTACTATATCAATGGAGTAAGAGACAGCTATTACAAGACACATAAAAGTTAGGAACAAATTCCTTGCAAGCATATAATGATATTTTTTATTCTCGATATAAGATTGTAGGTACTAACTTTATAAAAAAAAATCATTTTATTCTTTTAATTGATCGGCCAGTATTTTTGCAGCCAGTTCTCACTTCACAACGTGCATAAAAAAGCTTGCAAAAAATAGTGAGTGCGGCTGTGAAACAATAACCCTAAAGATAAATGAATGCATGTGTTTTAAAGCACAATGACGAGTTTATTATAGTTTGTATTGTAGTTCTCAAACAAAGTGTGGGAATACAACTTTATGGTTTCTTTTTGTGTATAAGGTTTATGAAGTCAATAACATCAGATATGAGTATTAACGAGTCAACTAAGAACATTCACAAATCAAACAATTACATCGTTTTATAAACTTGCATTTGTCTAAAAACGAATGCAAAAACTGAACCTTCAATGAACTCCATAACATTACTAACATAAGTACCAAATACAATAAATTTAACATATTATAGAATGAACGTAATTTATTTTGGAAACTCACTTCAATATTGTAGGTACTTATTTTATAACATATTATCTTATAAAAGGTTTGCTACACCTCAATAAAAAGTCGCTCACCTTCCATATTTATTAAAATACTGGTTAAATCTTTTCAAATACCACTCAAAACAACTATACCTTTCCGTTTACACCCGTGGTTTAACTTTAACTGAATGGATTAAGTCTCTAAACGTATAAAATAACGGGTGACACGGTAGCCGTGTAGTCTAACCGTATGGCGTATGACACGGCTGCCGTGTCATGACGTATTTGTACGCCGCCACCGCTCAGAGTTTTAGAAAATGTTCGCCGCAGCGAAACGGTTAGCCCAGAGATAAGACTGCCACCAATATAAATTAAAAGAAAAATTCCCTAAATTTAATTCTTTATTATTTTCTAGTAGCTTCAAAATTATTCAATAGGGGGTATATAATTAATAGTTTTTTAAATTATAATAAAAATAAAAAGATATATAATAAAAATATACCTAAAATATTTAATTTATTGCCCAATAAATAAAACCAATTTTTTATGCATATTTCGTATTTTTACTACATTTCAATTTGACTTCACTCCTATCCGATTCTATCCGGAACTTTTATTTCGTATTCGATTACGGATAGGTACTGATATTTTTTTATCTCGGATATCCGTTAGTATCGAATGCGTACCCTCCTTCCTCCTTCGACCTCTGGCTACTTACACACCGCACGAAACGCGGCAGCACAGCTGTCACTCTACGTCGGTTTCGTGTAACCGAGAGGTACCTCCCACCGTGTGTGATACCATAAAAAAACACAAGATGACGTCTTCATCCTACTTGTTGTTATCTTCTGAAAAATTATTAATACGGTTAGATTATACAAAATGATGAAAGTTTTTACATATTAAGTAGTAAGTACTTACAGAGTCAACGTCAGTGGTTACCTAAGTCATCCTTTGTAATTTCGTTTGACCTAACTGAAGAAGATGATGACTGCATAGATATTTAAATTTCCTGAAAATAAGTCATTTATATTACCAAGTTTTTTTTAAGTTACATCTTGCAGCTACCTATTTGTTATTTGTGTGCATTAAATATTGACATACCAGTAATGGCACAGCATTAGGGAGAAGTTAAGTTAATTTCCTTTTTTTGAAGGGCGTATTTCTTGGAAAATGTTTGCAACAAATCCTAGATGATTTCTTTGGAATCCAATTAATTCGTACTGTTGATTGAATCCATTTTTTTTTTGGAAAATTTCATCATTCGGAAACCTGAAACATACTTGATATACCTACATGTTTTTTTACAAATATTATTAAAATTAGCTACGAATCTTGTACAATTTGTATTTTGTATATATTAGATATTTAGTTTTTAATTACAAAAAAGTTTTACTTAGACCGAGTATCGATCTTCGCTGGTCCACTAATATTTATAAATATGGGCAAAGCACACACCAAAAACGCCGAAGTTATAATTGCCTAAAATGGTGAGGGAAACCAAGCAAATTCGGAATTAAATTAGATTTAGATTACAACATTAAGCTATTATCACAATAATACAATTCATTTTATTGAGCGCGGCGTTATTCATATTTTTTTACCGCCTCTGTGAAAAGGGGCTACGCCTACACGAGACGGTAATTAAGAAAATGAAAAAGTTTTTATTAAAAATAGAATTACAGGAATGATATTTAAAAGTAACAAATATAAAAATACAAATACATTTGCTTAATAAGTGATATAATACAATACAATTTATGATTTTTACAAAAATTATGGTACAGAAACAGCCTGGGAGGAGGGTACTAATCCCAAGTTGTGGTATTTGTCTACCTATAAAATCTGTTACCTTATAGTATGCCTTACCACACGAACGCTCTTTAAGAGCGTTTACGCCTTGCGCACGTGGTTTTATGTAATTCGAGAGGCAATTGGAAAAATAAATTGTAATTTAGATTTTAAGTTGATGATGATGAATGTAGTTTATATACTTTATCAAAATACAGTAAGTCTGGGCGATAACGTCGCGGCCGAGGAAGTCACCGACGCTGCGTTACACTCGCAGGTTGACGCGCTCTCACAGCAAGTAACGACACGTTATTTAGTTAGTATCATGAACCAAAATTGATGTAACTTTTGTATTTTGTTCCAACACTTTTGTAAACGACACGCTGACTGCGGCACTGCACTAGGCTGCGCGGGTCAACTGGTCCCTGCCTCACCATTGTACTGCTGAATGCTCGCTGTGTAAACTCAATAAAGACATTCGGTGAACTTAGGACTTTAATTTTACCCTTACACTAGGCAGGAACACAAGGAACCTCGTGGCAGGGGCTCCAATACTTCAATCTAATGAACTATAGCCTATAGGTAATCATTGCCCATAGACAGTCTCAGAAAATAATAATAATATGTACTACGTTTACTAGTGCTGTGACAGTATCGATATTTTTAAAGAACAAATATTGCCTACACATCATACTTAATATTTCAAGGATATTCTATATTACCTTCATAAATAATTAATTCAAAAAAATAACTATTTTTTATTTGTTAATTAGCTAAAAGTAGTAGGTATACCACCTGGGTTGCGTTTTGCAGATAGTTAAAAAATAGTCCGGTCAATTTAGACATTTGAAATAACAAAAATTCCCGGAAAGCCAAAATTTGGTGGAGACCTATAGTTTGCCATTACAAATCAAGTTTTAAAAGTCCCCATCGATCCTATGTGTGCTTAAAAAGTTATTCGAGGTCAAAGGTCAAAATTTGAGGTTTTTTGGATTTTGGTTGAAAATGGTAAGTTTTATCAAAAAAAACTTTAAACCAAAGTTGTAGATCTTAAAATTATCTATAAAAATGGTATCAATGATTTTTTTCATAACAGTTACCATTCCTGAGATATCGCGATTCTAAGAGTCATATAATAGTAATATAATAGTCATATAAAAGTCATATGTTTCACATAGCGGATGTGGGTCCTTGTAACACTACGGACAATAGAATAGCCCGATGTTTTTCAAGCCGTGCATAGAGGAAATTCAGTTAGGGACCGGCTACCATTTGAATAAATGTTTTTAGGATAGTATAATATCTATAAAAGAGACACAAATAAATATTTATACTTGTATGAAGTGCCTAGTCTAATATATAAAATTCTCGTGTCACAGTTTTCGTTGCCATACTCCTCCGAAACGGCTTCACCGATTCTCATGAAATTTTGTGAGCATATTGAGTAGGTCTGAGAATCGGCCAACATCTATTTTTCATCCCGATATTCCCACGGGATCGAAAGTTACGCCGGTGAAACCGCGGGGCGCAGCAAGTATGTATATACGTGGCTTATATGCGCATATCATGTTTAATATGAATCTTAGAATTGCGATATCTCAGTAATGGTAACTGTTAGGAAAAAATCATTGATACCATGTTTGTAGATAATTTTAAATTAAACATAAAATAAAGGTGCCCAAGCTTATCTTAGATAGGTATTTTCGGCTTTTGTCATTATTAAAATAGATTCAATAGATATACTTAATTAGTGAATAATCTAGACCTAATTGCGGATAGCAAATGCTGTGTGGAGACAATGATGACGGCGAGTGTTCGCTGCCCACAACAAGTGCGACGAAGTGCGAAATGGATTTCAATGCTGCGGTTACTGAAGAGAATTTTGGTAAGTACCTAATACAAGAACGTACATTGTTTTAGCAAAGGCGCGCATACGGGCAGCCATTTTTGTGTCTATCGACGTCCCTAGAGATCCACATAAATGTTATACAGATGTGTAAACTCTTCATGGTACGGATGCTTACACACCGCACGAAACGCGACAGCACAGCTGTCACTTTACTCCAGTATCGTGTATGCTACAGGTAGGTGTACTTTCCCGGTCGTGCCGGCTCAATTTGGCTACAATACAACGCGGCACTACCGTTATTTTGTCTAGTACGTAGGTACTCGCGGCTTTTTTTCTATAGTATAGGGGGGGAAAAACAGGCGGAGCCATCTAATGGCTATGGACGCCCATAGACATCCACACAATTGTTATGCAGATACGCTGCTATCCTTTCCTTATCCTCATCCAATGGGCCACCGGAAACTCACACACACACGTTAGTTTTGTCATTTCAATTTGTCTATTGACGCAGTTTACTTTTTTTTTTATGGCAAAGGGGGGCAAACGAGCAGTCGGAGCCATTTTCATAACTACCGACGCCCACAGACAACCGCATAGAGACTATACAAATGCGCTGCCCTCCTTTCTCCTCCCACCTCCATGGGCCAAATACTTAAATACTAAATAATAATATACTATAGGTACTTACATCTGGGGGCACGGCAGTGCCCCCGTCAAGTCGAGCAAAAAGTGTCACGGCCGTACCATCCTTTTCCGAAGCAACTCAGGCCAATTTCGATTCCCTATAACTTCGTAGCGGATAAAACAGGAAGCCCTTAATTTTAGTATCTACGTAGACGTTGTAAATACAGGTTATATTCCAAATTTCATTCAATTTTAACCAGTAGATTAGGAATTGGAACTTGTTACTCGATTTTGTCACTCACTGACTGACCGATCATCAAGAGTTTAAGGCACTTATAGCAGACATAGAAGCTTCAAATTTAAAATACAACTTGCATGTAGTGTCTAAACTAATAATTTGTAAATTCGGTCCAGTTTTCTAGATACACCATCTGCATGAATATCTTTGTAATCCCATATAAATATATAGGATTACAAAGTTAGAATTGCAGTCGGATTGCAGTAGAATAACCGTTGTAGATAGGTTCCTAGATGTATGAGGCATAACAAGAAGGGTATAGAGTGGGATGGGTGTGTTCAGACAATGAAACTGAACAACATTTGCATAGGAAAATATGTAGAAATATAAATAAAGAACGATTTTCTATACAAATATACAAATTCTATTGTAAGAGGTAGTGCCACATTGCATCTTGCATGCAGCCGAATTGGGCCGGCGCGGACGGGGAGGTACCTCTCGCTGACATGAGACTGGCGTAAAGTGATAGCTGTCCCGTCGCGTTTCCTGCAGTGTGTTAGTAGCCGGTGGCCCTAGGATGATGCAATCATCACTGTGCATGTGTTTGTAAAAAGTACTTAAATTTATTGTTCTTTTTGTTTTTTTTCTTTTGTATTTATATGTTGTGCTGCATTTTGTTTTTGTTATTTTTATGGAGTATAGAATAAATTTATTTCTAGTCTATTCTATTCTATTCGGTACTATACATACAGACAAACAGACAAAAACTGTAAAAACTATATTTTTGGCTTCGATATCGAATCGTAGATCATGCCTCAAGTATTCGTTATAAAAAAATATTCAATGTACAGTTTTGACTTTCCTACGACTTTATTAAGCCGCACAAGACACAGACAGAATGACGTCATCTACATTTTTATTATATGTATAGATGTATAAATAAGGCTCATTACATGATAGGCTACTGGCTATTATATATAATTTTTTATAGCAAAAGGTGAAAAACGAGCAAATGGATCCATTAGACGACTGCTGAAGGGATGCCCATAGACTATAGAATATCGATAGTAGGTATAATTATTATACAGGGTTGATAAGAGCGAGAGGTATTAAATGAAACCACATATTTAGTGTATAAATAATATATCAATGGATAGGTATATATTTGTTTGTTTATTATTATCCATTTTGTACGAAAGTCATGTTATTTTATAGTATTATTTATGTATATTAAATAGTAAATTATTTAAAAAAAACTAAAATATTTTTAATAGTAATTTTAGTGTGTTAATTCTAATTTTAGTAGAATAAAGTAAGGAAGGCTGACCCCACCACCATATGGGATGCATAGCCAGGAAGAGAGAGAGAGAGATATAATATATCCTCCGTACCCTGAAACAACAATAAAATCCTATTCTTGTTACACACAGATTATACCAAAATTTTGTTCAGTACAATTTAAAAACTTTAAATCCCACAGATTGAGCTTCATAAATTGTAAAGGTACTTGAATATTCGCAATGCGCCTAAATACTTTATTTTCAAATAAGTTAATTAATTCCAGATGGCGATAGCGCCATTCCAACGCCGCGGCGGTCTGAGGTAAATATTAAAGCCATAACGGTGTAGTGTATATTTAGTCAGTGGCATAACCACACGTTGGCAAGTGGGCCAAATGCCGGCCCCCAGCAGAAAAGGCCCCCCGGTCAGAAGGGAATCCCAATCAATTAACATCAACATCAATTATTATACACACATTAAATTAAAAAAAAAGCTTCTTCATGTTGGGGGGCCCATCCGATGAATTAACCTCGGTCTCGAGGTGTATAGTTACGCCACTGTAGTTAAAAGAAATGATGCGGCAAAAGCAGGCAGCAGATGGTGACTACCGACTCCCATAGAAACCCGCATTGCAAGGCTATTTGAAAAGTTATCTTAAATTTTCAAATTGGACATTCATAATTTATGAAACCGGCGAAAAAATGGCGTCTTGGTGACGTATTACTTTATAGAGTTCCGAGAATTACTGCCCGTACCTACTATTTAGAACGTTTTTTTTGTTGTTGTCCATTGACAAATCCATAAGTTGAGCTAGAAATTTGACAAGTGGCTAGTACTATGCATGAATGAATGAATGAAATACTTTATTGTGCATACTAGCTTCCGCCCGCGACTCCGTCCGCGCGGATGTCGGTCTTCGCGTGGATGGATTTATTTTTTTCTACGTATTTTTCCAGGATAAAAAGTAACCCACTTTATGCCCAGAAAAATAAGGTATAAATGTACCAAGTTTCATCGAAATCGAACCGTTAGTTTTCACGTGATGCCTGAACATACAGACAGACAGACAAACATTTTTTTTATTGCATATTTGGGTTTGTTGTCGATCCAGAAACACCCCCTGCTATTTATTTTTTCAATATTTTCAATGTACAGAATTGACCCTTCTACAGATTTATTATATGTATAGATAGGATTTATTTTTTTTCTACGTATTTTTCCAGGATAAAAAGTATCCCATTTTATGCCCAGGATAATAAGGTATAATTCTACCAAGTTTCATCGAAATCGAACCGTTAGTTTTCACGTGATGCCTGAACATACAGACAGACAGACAGACAGACAGACAGACAGACAAAAATTTTTTTAATCGCATATTTGGGTTTGGTATCAATCCAGTAACACCCCCTGCTATTTATTTTTTCAATATTTTCAATGTACAGAATTGACCCTTCTACAGATTTATTATATGTATAGATTACAGAATACAGAAAAAAAATACATTTTAAAGTATGTAATTAATTAGTACTGTCAGTCAGCAGCCACTATGATTTGTTGGCTCATGCACGTGTTAGGTCATCGTCAATTTCACGTCGTTTCGTGTCACGTGACTTATGAATAAGAATGAATATTTTAAAAATAGATTTTAAAATAAAATATTGATTAGTTACAAATTATTCCACTACATAATGACTTTAAAAAGTCATATTAATTAAATATTACATTCAATAAGCCATCGAAATAGAAAACTCTCGATGCAATAAGCTTATATTTTTGATACTGGAAAATAGCCCATTGGTGATGGAGGGCCGGTGCGTGGGGCCTGTTGCATTTCATTCGGAAGCCCTTTTTGCCATTATTTTGGGCTACAAAAATTGGTGGAGGCCCCATATGCCTGTAGACTTTGCGTTATAGCAGGCCCTTTAAGCGCCTGCCGAAGCGATTTCTACATTTTACTAGTTGGTCCATCCGCCGCTGCTCTTACAACTTATCGTACGACGGGAGAATTGATCACAGGGCAGACACGTGACAAGGGATCAGAGCGGGAACATGTCCCTACTCCTTTATATGTATATATGTGCAGTCGAGGTCGGATCCGTGTCAGGGTCCTAGTCAGTCGCTGATATACCTGCCGCTTGGGGACCCAGTCCACCCCACCCCGGAAATATAAATAAATGAATTGCTATGGATACACTTTGTTGTTATCAGGTGTATTATTATGATTGAATTATATTTATTTGCTGCCAGTAATATTTATGACAAAATGGTTTGAACGCACGAAAGTTCCCTAAATTGACCACAATTCGCTATAATAAACTACACCGGTAACACTACGAATGTTATCAAGCATTACATTTCTCTCAGCTTGTCAAAGACTAGATTCCCATAGGATGTGATGTGCGGTTTGTTCATGTTCGTCGCTTTCTATTGAGCAGTCACAGAAGGGTGGCGGTACCTGTTTAAAACTAAAGAGTTTGCTTTTAAAATTGCCGTGACTAGTTAGAAACTGAGAAACGTAATGATCAACTTCGAGCCAGGGTTTAGATAATTGTTCTCGAACTCATGGAAAAAAGTCTTGCGGTTCTAAAAGGTTTGGGTGAGAGAGGTTTTTCGAGTTATAGTAGGTACATAGCTGCTCGACGTAGAATTTCAAGATCAACTGGTAAAACTCCGGCAAGAACTGATAAGGCCTCTCTCACCCAAACCACTCCTGCGCAACGAACAGGCGGGCTTTCGCCCTAACCGCTCGTGCATAGACCAGATCAATGCTCTCCGTATCATACTCGAACAGGCATCAGAATGGCAAAGAGAACTATACCTAACCTTTGTAGATTTCGAAAAAGCCTTTGATACGCTAAAATGGTCCAGCCTTTGGTCTCGCTTAACCTTCATTGGTGTCCCTCCGAAAATTGTACGCCTGCTTCAAGCCATCTACAAGAACTACTCTTGCAAAGTCACACATAATGGCCTTATCTCGGAAGATATAGCTGTACATGCCGGTGTCAGGCAGGGTTGTTTACTCTCACCCCTTCTCTTTTTGATAGCATTAGACG
>LUGF01045525.1:29366-58499 GCA_001625245.1 Calycopis cecrops
TTCTGGCATTTCTGACATCTCTATTTATATTTTTCCCCTCTCAGAATTAGAATTCTTATTTCTGACATTTCTGACATCTCTTCTTTTGGATTACCTTTATTTTCTTCATAAATATGCTGGGCCCATAACCTCTGAAATTATCTATTTCTTTTAAATATCTTCATTTAAATAAATAAAAGTCTTGTAGAAGTCATACTATATATTTATATTTAATTCACATTATAAATTTTCATCTTCAACCTTCCCCATAATAAAATTTGCCTATGTAAATATATCAAAATCCCATCTTCAAAAATCAACTCTACAATATACTGTTCATCTTAAAACCTTTCCAATACTAAGTCCCACATTTGACTACTATATTTCCAAACCTACATATTCAATCTGTCTAAATTTTTCACTAGCCTTCTATGTATTTGAATTTCAAAACATTCTCTGAATTTGAAATTCATTCAGCCAGTATCTGAATCATACTAATATCATCAGCCAGTAACTAACCATATATTAAAACCACAGAATATAAAATTCTATTTCCCAACACGATCTGCGTAATTTTTTAATTTTGCGTCTAGACCTACAAAGTTGTCAGCGTAAAATATTTAGATTTTCTTTCCACCATTTGCAGTTAGACGTTTTTGGCACTAGCTTTCTACCTAAAGCTACATAGGCGCAATGAGTATAAGTATCTGTCAGTATATCAGCGCTTTCATAAGCATTTAAGTCCGCTCGAGTGAAGTCTTTGGCATGCGAGGCAAAGAGATCGAAATAATTTCCAGTTTCCATTCTTTACGTTATATCGATATTCGTTAAATCCACTTTAACCGTTTCGGTGCGAATGACACGGCAGCCGTGTCATACGTTTCTTTAACGTGTGGCGTATGACACGGGAGCCGTGTCATTTTTAAATCGATTATATCTCCCTCAAATTACATTTTAAAAGGTTCAACCCTGAACATAACTTTCATAATTTTTCATGTATATTAAGCCTCTATGCTTCGTTCCTGAATATTCTATGAAAAAGAAAAAAATAGCGATTGTCAACCTTTTATGAGCTGTATCAATAATAACTTTTAATTAGGCACATTAAGAAAATGTCACTATTAGATGCATGGGGTCACTCCAGACGTCAAATACATATATAAATCAAAATGGAAAGGAAGGAAAGAAAAGGCTTTCAAATATTTACATTAGATTGTTTTAAATATTATGATATATAATATGGTCAATTGGTCATTGTGTCAGTTTGTAGCCCGTTTTAGGTGGTGGCTTTTTGAAAGATTTCAAAACACACAATGTAAAAATAGTGAATACTTAGTCCAAGAGCAGGTTGGAAAAATACTGACCGATCGAGTAAGAGTGTAAAATGTTTTTTTTTTATTTGTACTTATATCGAGAAAAATTAATACCATTGTATGTCCGGGCAAACCTTGTTTATAAGTCCTAAATATATCGTCTTCGGAGCTATTTTCACACAGTTACTATATCAATGGAGTAAGAGACAGCTATTACAAGACACATAAAAGTTAGGAACAAATTCCGTGCAGGCATATAATGATATTTTTTATTCTCCATATAAGAATGTAGGTACTAACTTTATAAAAAAAAACATTTTATTCTTTTAATTGATCGGCCAGTATTTTTGCAGCCAGGTCTCACTTCACAACGTGCATAAAAAAGCTTGCAAAAAAATAGTGAGTGCGGCTGTGAAACAATAACCCTAAAGATAAATAAATGCATTTGTTTTAAAGCACAATGACGAGTTTATTATAGTTTGTATTATAGTTCTCAAACAAAGTGTGGGAATACAACTTTATGGATTCTTTTTGCGTATTAGGTTTATGAAGTCAATAACATCAGATATGAGTATTAACGAGTCAACTAAGAACATTCACAAATCAAATAATTACATCGTTTTATAAACTTGTATTGGTCTAAAAACGAATGCAAAAACTGAACCTTTAATGAACTCAAAAACATTACTAACATAAGCACCAAATACAATAAATTTAACATATTATAGAATGAACGTAATTTATTTTGGAAACTCACTTCAATATTGTAGGTACTTATTTTATAACATATAACTTATAAAAGGTTTGCTACACCTGAATAAAAAGCCGCTTACCTTCCATATTTAGTAAAATACTGGTTAAATCTTTTCAAATACCACTCAAAGCAACTTTACCTTTCCGTTTACACCCGTGGTTTAACTTTAACTGAATGGATTAAGTCTCTAAACGTATAAAATAACAAATGTTTAAACACATGGCGGGTGACACGGTAGCCGTGTAGTCTAATCGTATGGCGTATGACACGGCAGCCGTGTCACGACGTATTTGTACGCCGCCACCACTCAGAGTTTTAGAAAATGTTCGCCGCAGCGAAACGGTTAAGGAGTACTCGGGGAACCGTGAGTAAAGTCGTATACAATTAGGCGATTGTCGCTACATGATAGGTCGGCAGGTTTCGTTACAGATACGGACGTACATCGTACGTCCATCACTTGTCTCAACTCTCGCACTCATAAGAATCAACGCCGTGGCCATCATAATATCATGCTGATAATAAGTGAACAAAAGTATCCCGCTGGTTATACTGGTGACACTACACCCTCCTAGTGATAATAAATACGTAGGTAAGTCATGTAATTAATTTAATCAAGTATTATTTATTTCCAGAGTCTCCAAAGAGGTGTTTTCAGAGATGGAGATGAAAGTACAGACCACTTACAACCTTCTGAACATTCGTTTCGTCAACATTTGAAAAACCTCATATCTTTACCTCCATCAAAGAAATCATTTCGCAAAATGTATGAAGATCGTTACTCGGAAAAAGAAACGGCCAAATATTTCTATTTGAATGCATTAAATGAAATAGAAAAGACAATACGATTGGGCAACATCGAAGTGTTCAAAAATGTGTGCAAAATATTTTTTTACATAATTGAAATAGAAGATGTGAATTGCCTCAAAGAGTTTTATGCGGATAAAAATAATCCTATAAAAGATACAAACTTAATCATTTTAGCTTGCAAGCACAATAAAAGAAAAATTTTGCAACATATGATGGACGGTGAAAATAAAATCAATCCTAATTTATTCCTTGCTCTAGGAAATAATGATGTTAAGCCGAAGGATCAAGATACAACAGGTCACACCGCTTTTTATTACGCTATTCGTAATAGTAACGTTGATCTTCTTAACATTCTAATTACGGAATGGCCTCCTAATTATTTTCAAAGCCCTGTTCAACTACAAGAATTAGATGAAGCGATGTCAAAGGCTTATGCAGAATTGAAGTTAAAAAATGTATTGTTGTCAGAAGAGATGCAAACTTTTGTTGAAAATAAGTTAATTAATATTCGCTTTTTCTTAAATACTCACAATCACAAAATTGTTAAAACTGATGTTAGTGCCATAATGAAAAGGATAGACTTGGTTATTCAAGGTCATGATCTGTTAAAAATAGAATATTTTTGTAAAAAAGACGTAGATGAAAAATTCATTTTTATAGCTAGTTTTATGGCACAAAATATTAATGTTTTGAAGAGACAATTAAAATCCACTTACGATAAATTACCTTGGGAAGAAATAGAATTCTGTCTAGTTTGTTTTGTTTCAGCGCATAAAAAGCATGAAGAAATTAGTCTCATATATAGAGTAGTACTAACAAAAGCTAAGATATTTAGTCACTTAGAACATTTTGTAGCAAAACTTAAAGAGGTAAAATATAAAATACAAATAACAAATATTAATAGTGCTCTACCGAATTTAAACCGCGAAAAAGCAACAAAGAATATTCTTTCTGAATATCCAGCATTTAGTACATTATACCAAGATTTTGAGAGAATTAGAAATGCATATTCTTTGCGAAAAATTGTATATTACATTGAGTTAGCCTTATCATCTAATCCGCAAGAAATTAATGGTCAATTGGTTATAGAAAGAGCCTTACTAGTTACTGGGGAATATTTAAAAAATACTTTAGAATCACCTAATTTATCTGACAGTACCAGCGAGTTTTTACTTTCCTCTGGACTGCGAAACGAATCATTATCAATATTGCGATCAATACGCAACTTGTTGTCACATTCGCTTTCGTTAGGTAAAAGACTAGAAACAGAGGAAACTGACAGCTCCAACCTATTTTGTATAATACAAAGTGACCTAATAAAAATTAAGTCCGAGATACTTGATATTTTGCTTGAAAATAAATTAAATACACTTAGAGAATTATACCAAAAAATCCTAGAAAGCGAAAGTTTCGAAGACATAACCAACCTTATTAATATTTGTAAATATTTAGAAATCGATAAAATACATTTAAAATATTGTAAATCGAATGCACAAGAAGCAATTGAAAAATTGGTCAAGAAATTGAAAGAAAAAGTCAGTAACAAAACACTTCAACAAGAAAAACTTTTTCAAGAAATTGATACTATATTTAATAGCGGTACAAATAAATTAGAATCTTTTAAGCATCAATTTAGCTTAGGTTTTGCTTTCTTCAGTATAGTTAATAGCTCGACTTACTCGAGAAGCGATATTGCAGATATTAAATTCACTTTCAGAAGTAAACTGGAACAAATTACTCCGAAAATTGAAAAAGAAGACTTAAAAAAAATTACTCAGTTATCGTCTAGACTATATAAAAGTGTTGAAACAACAAACACAAAAGAAATGGCGCAAAATGTCATGAGTAAATTATCTCATGATTTTAAAAATATAGGTAATTTATCTATAAAATTTCCATATGATTCTACCTTAAGCGAAGACAAAGACTACGAAGAAATAAAGCATGTCATTCACAAAATTGCTGAAAGTGCTTATTTTAAAGTAGATCATGTGAAAGGATTAGAAACTTTAAAAATTAAATATAACGATTATAAAACAAAAAATAATTATATAAGTAACGAAACCGAATTAAGAAATTTTTTTTTAAAACGATCACAAACGTTGAAATGCATCCTAAGCTCCTTAAAAAAACAATCCTCAAAAATATCTGATCAATTTCACTTTTTTGAAAAAAATCCTAGCATACAAGTAGCAATTGAAATGCTGCTTAGTGATATTTTAGAAATACACAAAAATTCTTTAGCTAATAATCAGTTATTATTTGATACTGAATGTCCACTCTTGATTGCAAAGTCATTACGTAATCATTTGGCTCATGGCAATGCTATAGTAGATATTTTGCCATATAATTTTTTGAAATCAGTATTTGCTAATGCACTTATGTTTTATGAAGAGGAACAAAAATTTAGTGTCGATAATAATATATTTATTGGTCAGGCCATATTTACTGACATAGCAGATGTGAAAAAGCGTTTCGATTGCAATTTAGATATTATTATAAATCAGAAATGTATGCAAGATGCCATTAAAGAAGGTAATTTTGTGGACATGAAACGTTGTATTTACAACGGAGCAGACATTAAAAGTACTGATCTAAACAAAAAAACCTCGTTACATTATGCGGCTGAGGGTGGTAATTTAGAAATTGTTAGATTCCTTTTAGAAAATGGGTTAGATGCTACTTCTAAAGACATTCATGGTCAGAATTCATTATATATCGCGGTTAGTGATGGAAAGATGAATATCGTGAAGTTCTTTATAGAAGAGTTAGGTATGTCTATTGAAGATGTCGACATTGATAAAGAAACTGTACTTCACATTGCGGCAAAAAATGGTCAGAAAAATATAGTGCAATATTTATTAGTTAATGGAGCAAAGGCATCAGTGAAAAATCTTTTAGGTTTTGCTCCATTACACTTCGCAATTATTAACAATCACATGGACATTGTTAGGACTTTATTGAAACATGAACCAAATGTAGATCACAATGAGGTTAATGGTGGATTCACACCATTGCATATAGCTGCTGAACATGGCCATTTAGAAATAGTCAACTACTTAATTAAAATGAATGCTAATGTAAATGCAAAAAATGATAACAATTGGATACCATTACATGGCGCTGCATTAAAAGGATTTGCAGAAATAGTAAAAACTTTAGTTCTTCAAGGATCAGACATAAATGCAAAAGCAGTGAATGGCTGCAAACCTTTACATTATGCAGCAGAAAATGGTTGTATAGAAGTAATCAAATTTCTATTAGATCATGGTGCAAATGTTAATAGTGTCGATAATGTATGGAGTTCTTCTGTGTTACATCATGTATGTAAAGTTGGCAACAATGATGTAGTTGATATTTTATTAGCTAAAAATGCTAATATTGACATCAAAACTATTGCAGGAATGACACCGCTTCATTTTGCAGCACGCAATGGGAACGCGAACATCGTTAAAGCTTTAATAAAAAGAAAGGTAACTATAAATTGTAAAAATGTTCGAGGTGCCACAGCATTAGATTTCGCTATACAACATAGTCATACGGAAGTTATTAAATGCTTATTAGCAAATGGAGCTAATGTTAATTCGAGGGGGTTAAATGGTATGACACCGATACATATGGCTGCAATAAGCGGAAATAAGAACATAGTTGAAATGCTAATTAAACATGGTGCCAATATTAACACCATACATAATGAAGAAAATTCGGCATTAGATTTAGCCATAACACGTAGTCATGTTGATGCAGCTCAGATGCTTATAGAAAATGGAGCTGACTGCCGAGGACAGCGTAAAAATAAATTACCACCAATGCATGCAGCTGCCTCATATGGTCTAACAAAAATAGTTGAATTACTTATAAATTATAAATTTTGTGTCGACTCCGTCGTTCGTATGGGAGGACAAAGTTATACACCTTTACATTGCGCTGCTTTAAGTGGTAACCTTGAAACAATTAAAGTTTTAATCGAAAGCGGGGCAGATTTCAAAGCTATTGGTATTGATAAATACACACCACTACATTTAGCTATTCTAAATGACAATACTGAAGCTGTTGATTATTTGACACAGAAGGTAATTAACATAGATTTTTCTAGTAACGTATCTTATTTAGGTTTAGCGATTGCTCAATGTAATAAGGAAATAGTTGAAATATTGTTAAAAAATGGTGAAAAGCCTTCTATAGAATTTTTAAATAAGGCAATTTTCTTGGACTGTACAGAAATAGCGAAAATTTTAATTAAACACAAAATTTCATTAGATGAATTATATCTAAATACGACACCTTTAACGGTAGCCGCCCTAAGAGGCAATAAGGATTTAGTCGCATATCTATTAGACAAAGGTGCTAACATAAATATCGAAAAACGATTACACCCTCTGTTTGTTGCAGCATCTAATAATCATGTTGAAGTAGTCATGCTATTATTAAAAAGGGGAGCCGAAGTTAACGTCCAATCTTCTGAAGAGTTAACTCCACTACATATAGCAGCCGCGCAAGGATATAGTAATCTTGCAGAGATTTTATTAAAACATGGTGCAAATATTCATCTAAAAGACAATAAACATAGGACACCTCTAGAACTTGCAATAGGAAATAATCATTTTATTGTTACAAAGATACTACTGCAACACATGAAAAGGAATATAAATGAAAAAGGTAACGATGATTGGTCATTAATGCACATAGCTGCCCAGGTAGGCAATTGTAAGATCGTGGAACATTTAGTAAAAAATGGCGCCGATGTTCACGCTAAAGATTCGTCCGGTTCGAAACCTGTACACATTGCAGCAAGAGAGGGACACGAGAATGTTGTAGATTATTTTCTTAACATAGGGTCTACTGTTACTGAATTAGGTGCAGCCAATCAAACAATATTACATTATGCTGCAATAAAAGGACAACTAGAAGTTATCAAATATTTGTTAAATAAATCTATAGATGTGAATGCTAAAGATGCAAATGGAAACACTCCTTTACATATTGCCGCAACCTCAGGGAATAAAGAGGTAGTCGAGTTATTATTACACAACAGTGCAATACATAACGTTGTAAATAAATTACATTACACTCCCCTACAGGTGGCTAGGAATGAAAGTGTAATAAATTTATTAAAATCAACAAAGAAATTATTTAAATCAGTGAAATTGAATAAATGCTTAGAAATTGAAAATTACGTAAAATTGGGTGCATGTGTTAACGCGATAAATACTGTTCACGCGACTCCTTTACATTATGCAGCTTGGAAAGGCAATAACGAAACTGTCGAATGTCTGTTAAAAAAAAAAGCAAACCCCAATGTACGCGGCAAAAATGGTTCTTATTCTTTGCACTATGCTGTTAAATTTAACCATTACAAATTAGTTATGTTACTATTATTAAATGGTGCTATTTACGATGCTATGGATCACAAAGGGAAAATACCGTTGTATTTTGCTGAAAACGAGGACATAATCTACTTATTAAAAGTTATAGCCGATACTTTTGAGAAAGTTCGTAACAATAACCCTCAGGTTATTGACATTCTTAATGCCGTGAGTCATGTTGATATAATAAAAGCGGTAATGAGAACTCAAAATAGTGAAAGAAAATCTCTCATTGTTTTCGCCATAGATAATGAATTCTCAATGATCAATGACTTGAAGACATTATTACAAGAGAATGTATCATTTAATATAGATAGGGCAACTTACTTACTTTCACAAGAAAAATGTCAAGAGGCTTTATTAATATTTGAAGAAATATTAAAAAAAAGGCAAGATATATTTGGGTTAGACAATCCGGCTACTTTAGATATCCAAGACCTCATTGCATCAACGTTGTATAAACAAAGAAAATATCATAAAGCTTTAGAACTCCTCAATGAAATAAACCAAAAACAAACTGATAATTTAGGAATCAATAATGAATATACATTGCGAACTAGGAGTTTCATAGGTTTAGTTTTGCACAGACTAGGTAGAGATGAAGAAGCCCTTAAAATATACGAAGAAGTTTACCAGAAACAACAAAAAATATTAGGTTTATCGTTAGATGATATTTTTAGTACTCAGTTACATATGGCATTAGTACTGAACGGCCTAGATAGGCTTGACGAGGCTTTACACATTAATCAGGAGGTCTATAAACGCTCAATAGAAATATCAGGTAAACAGTGTCCAACAGCAATAGCCGCGCTAAACAACATTGCTCTGGTGCAATCTAATCAAAAAAAATACGAAGAAGCCATAAATACATATAATGAAGTATATAGACTAAAACAACGTATTTTAGGCCCACATCATTCTGATACTTTAAGAACGTTGCATAACATAGCGTCCGTACACGTGAGCAACAACGATTATGACAAAGCTATACAAGCTTTTAAGGATGTGCTGGAGATTCAAAAATCTTTTTTGGGTCCCAATCACTTGGATACCTTAAACACCCAGTCCAATATGGCTGGAACTCTCCTTACTCAAGGCAAAATACACTGCGCTTTTAGACTTTACACACAAACCTTTGAACAAAGTAAAGCTATTCTAGGTGAAAATCATCCAAGAATTTTAAATACAGTATTGACAATGAAAATCTGCGACGACATATTTAAACATAAAGGACATAAGCTATAGCAATGCAGTAGATAATAGTAGTATTTATGCTGCAGTGGACGATTGTAATATGAAACTTATGAAAGTTATTGTTGAGTTATTTAAGGGGATTTGTGCGAAATAACGCAGATTAATACCTTTACGTACGCTACTTAGGAACCTGGGTGGCTCCCGTGTACAGTATCGGGCTCGGCGTGCCCCTACCGACGAAATCCCCTGCCAGTGCCTTCAGCTGCTTTTGAGCGCAGGCTCCCGGATCTGCAGGCTACAGGACCCCTCCAGCGACAGGCTGGCCTCGTGTAAAGGCACAGACTTCTCCTCCTTAAGGGACTGCCCGGCCTCTATTGGACCAGTCTCTACGACGTCGTGCGTGAGTGGACCGGGTTCCCATCCCGGCCCGACACGAATGCGGAGGAACTACTGGAGGCGCATCAGATAGACTCTTCTTCGCTCCCTCGGCCGCCGTCTGCGGGGGATATTATTAACCTTTGTTATTAATATGTAACAACATTATATGTTTTTATAGCTTCTTCTTATTGTTATTTTATTACATAAGATAATTTATTTAGTAAGAGACAGTGCCACACTGCATACTTCCATGCAGCCCAATTGAGCCGGTACGACCGAGGAGCTACCTCTCGCTTACACGAGACCGGTGTAAAGTAGCAGCTGTGCTGTCGCGTTGCTGTTGCTTTAAGATCCGGAGCTCTCCAATCACAGCGGCTGAAGGCACCTGCAGGGGTTTAGTCAGTAGGGGCAACTTAGTTGTCGAGCCCGACACTGTACCCGGTTGAGCCACCCGGGCTCCTGGGTAGCGTGCGTAAAGGCATTCCCCTGCGATACCAAAAAAAAAGGTGATAGAATAGTCGATAAGTGTCTCTCTAATCTATGTACTCGTACCACACGAAGTGGCAGATCAATTAAGTCACCCGTGCGTGTTGTATAAGTTCGGGATTTTAAGATTGAATATGTATGAGTAAGCAAATTTTAGGTAGGTAACATGGCTATATTACATACGATTTTTAGTAATTAGCGTTAGTTCGAGACAGTCTTCAAGCGTGATAGGAAATATACTTTTATAAAGTGATTTATAGATTCTATCTTTCCTATCTTCTATGTATTAATACGTGAATCAAAAACTTTAGGTACATTTTTAGGAAAATTACGCGGACGGTCAAAGGACGGACGGAAATAACAATGGTCACATTGGACCATTAACGGGCCCAGAGATAAGACTGCCACCAAAATAAATTGAAAGAAAAATTTCCTGAATTTAATTCTTTATTATTTTTTAATAGCTTTAAAATTATTCAATAGGGGGTAAATAATTAAAAGATTTTTTAAATAAAAATATATATAATAATATAAAATATTTAATTTATTGCCCCATTAATAAAACCTATTTTTATGCATATTTCGTATTTTTACTACAGGCTCAATTTCATCATTTGGAAACCTGAAACATACTTGATATACCTACATGTTTTTTTACAAATATTATTAAAACTATTAGCTACGAATCTTGTACAATTTGTATTTTGTATATATAATATATTTAGTTTTTTTAATAAATAAAAAGTTTTAGCTAGACCGAGTATCGATCTTCGCTGGTCCACTAGTTTTTATAAATATGGGCAAAGCACACACAAAAAACGCCGAAGTTATAATTGCCCAAAATGGTGAGGGAAACCAAGCAAATTCGGAATTAAAACAAAGATTACAACATTAAGCTATTATCACAATAATAGTATTCATTTTATTGAGCGCGGCGTTATTCATAATTTTTTACCGCCTCTGTGGAAAGGGGCTACACGAGACTGTAATTAAGAAAATGAAAAAAAAAAAAGTTTTTATTAAAAATAGAATTACAGGAATGATATGTAAAAGTAACAAATATAAAAATACAAATACATTTGCATAATAAATGATATAATACAATACAATTTATGATTTTTACAAAAATTATGTTACACAAACAGCCTGTGAGGAGGGTACTAATCCCAAGATGTGGTATCTGTCTACCTATAAAATTTGTTACCTTATAGTATGCCTTACCACACAAACGCTCTTTAACAACTTTTTTTTAAACTTATTGGACGCAAGTTTTTGGATTTTATTGTAGAGGCGTAGGTATACATTGCCCCCGAAAGGAATTCTAAGCATCTGGTTTCGTGAATAGAAAAAGAAAGAGAACAGCCAGTCCAGGACGAACCACCGGCTACTGTACAATAATAGTTACCAGTTAGTAGTATTTATTGTGTTTAATTGTATCAATATGCCAAATGTATGTTAGAAGCCCCATACGAGAGGCAATTGGAAAAATAAATTGTAATTTAGATTTTAAGTTGATGATAAATGTAGTTTATATACTTTATCAAAACACAGTAGGTCTGGGCGATAACGTCGCGGCCGAGGAATTCACCGACGCTGCGTTACACTCGCAGGTTGACGCGCTCTCACAGCAAGTAACGACACGTTATTTAGTTAGTATCATGAACCAAAATTGAAGTAACTTTTGTATTAGATTTTTGTTTCGTTCTAAGACTTTTGTAAATGACGCGTTGACTCAGCTCTTAAGTTAGTAGTCACGCAGTGTGTAGGCTGCGCGGGACAACCGGTCCCTGCCCTACCATTGTACAGAATACTCGCGGTGTAAACTCAATAAAGACATTCGGTGAACTTAGGACTTTAATTTTCCCCTTACACTAGGCAGGAACACAAGGAACCTCGCGGCAGGGGCTCCAATACTATAACTATAGGCTGTGCTATAGGTAATCATTGCCCATAGACAGTCTCAGAAAATATTAATATGTACTACGTTTACTAGTGCTGTGACAGTATCGATATTTTTAAAGAACAAATATTGCCTACACATCATACATAATATTTCAAGGATATTCTATATTACCATCATAAATAATTAATTCAAAAAAATAACTATTTTTTATTTGTTAATTAGCTAAAAGTAGTAGGTATACCACCTGGGTTGCGTTTTGCAGATAGTTAAAAAAGGTTTTAAAATTTGTGACTTCAGCTGTAAGATTGTTTAAATCTGTCCATACAGAAAGGAATAACCGACTCCAACAGACCTCCAAATGTGCCGAATTTCGGCATGGACGACATTATTGTTATTATTCTGTTTAAATTAACAGTAGATAACCGTGCTACCGTCATTTACGAGACATTCTATTCGGGTCCTACTCAGTTCTTACAAGACTTAAAAAACATGTCAAGTATTGTGAATCCAGTGACAGCGTGGGTGTGTGCATCACACTGGTATTCTGTTGGTATAACAAGGGTTTGCACATGGCGTAACTCTACTGTGGCAAGTCGGCAAAATGTGTGTCCGTAGGGGCCCCCGGGCACAGAACAGTACCCATAGTTGGAACATTCATTAGTTAGAACAGGGGCCCCATCCGACGAATTTGCCACGGGCCTCGAACGATATAGTTACGCCACTGGGTTTTGCCTACCCAATTCGGTTGCAATACACCACACGCTTGTGATCCGGTCAACTGACCCAATGTCACCGATGGCTCCCGCTGGGTTTGTATGTCACTGCGCTTTCATAGAGCTATTGCACTACTAGCCCTATAAGACCGGAGCCGCAGCAGGAAATTTGTGGGAAACAGGTTAGTGAGATAGTTTACGAGGTCTACCACTACCTAATGCATGGATGGCTATGCAAATTGTTAGTATCGCTTCCAACTCAGTACCAGATACAACTTAATATGTAGTTATCATTAACCGCTCGTATTGTTCGTAAGAGCAATATTTGGAGTAAGTACATTTTTTTATTTTTAGTAAATACAAGGATACAACAAGGTGGTAAATACAGGGTTATGAAATCAAATTCAGTATATTTTATTCATCTTAGGATTTTACAGGCCATTTAAAGGTCAATACTCTACAACCGCGCCGCGCCGGTTCAAAACCAACCTTGACATAAGAGGAAGTGCTGCACCATAATATATTTTTTTAAATGCAAATCGCATTTGAAATTCTTCTATCGCACTGACTCAAATCTAAAACGAAGTAAGTATTGATAAAAGCTGTTTCATATCGATAATTTTATCAACCGGGCCTCTCTAATGCATTTTATCTGTTCTTTCAAACATATCAACGGGTAAGTACCTACCCATTGGCCACTACATGTATCATGTATGAGTCAGATATCAGTATTCTGCGGACGTCAACAAGTGTTAGTCAATTCTTTGTAAGTTATTATATTATTAGTAAATCCCAACATACGATTGAATATACTTGTAATTGGAATATAAAAATAAAAACGCGAGAAGCCAAAGTCAAGACTCAAAAGTGAATTGAGAAATATCCACAACAACAAATATAGGTATTTTCGGCTTTTGTCATTATTAAAATAGATTCAATAGATATACTTAATTAGTGAATAATCTAGACCTAATTGCGGATAGCAAATGCTGTGTGGAGACAATGATGACGGCGAGTGTTCGCCGGCCACAACAAGTGCGACGAAGTGCGAAATGGATTTCAATGCTGCGGTTACTGAAGGGAATTTTGGTAAGTACAAGAACGTACATTGTTTTAGCAAAGGCGCGCATATGAGCAGCCATTATTGTGTCTATCGACGTCCCTAGAGATCCGCATAAATGTTATACAGATGTGTAAACCCTTCATGGTACAGATGCTTACAAACCGCACGAAACGCGACAGCACAGCTGTCACTTTACTCCAGTATCGTGTATGCTACAGGTAGGTGTACTTTCCCGGTCGTGCCGGCTCAATTTGGCTACAATACAACGCGGCACTACCGTTATTTTGTCTAGTACGTAGGTACTCGCGGCTTTTTTCTATAGTATAGGGGGGAAAAGCAGTCGGAGCCATCTAATGGCTATGGACGCCCATAGACATCCACACAATTGTTATGCAGATTCGCTGCTATCCTTTCCTCCTCTTTATCCAATGGGCCACCGGAAACTCACACACACACACGTTAGTTTTGTCATTTCAATCTGTCTATTGACGCAGTTTACTTAAATACTAAATAATAATAACTCTATAGGTAATTAGTAATTACATACATTTGTGACACATTTGCACATAAGCCATACGATCTGTACCTCTATGTTCTCTATGCGCCGGTACATAAGGTGCATTTTTCTTCGCTGCGACCAACAAAAAGATTTTGTAGGTAATTATAGTGTAGGTATTTTCACTTTTGTATGTGAGTGACGCATCTGTTAGGTTTATTAATCTGTGAGTTCTGTGACCACAGTGTATGCAGATAAATTATCTGTTTCATCCTATCCCATAAAATTATATATATTATTGAGCCTTATAATGTTATAATTTTTATATAATTACTCGCTCCGTCAACAGCTACGTCTGCGTAGATTCGCACTTCATTAATGGAGGTTCTGAATTCTCCGGTCCATTTCAGTGCTCCATCACTATGCATGCATTTGTAACAAGCACTAAAATTGTCCTTTTTTTGATTAACCATTACATAAATTGTTCTTTTTGTTCTTCTTCTTCTTCTTTGGTATTCATGATATGTTGTGCTGCATTTTTTTTTGTTATTTTTATGGAGCATAGAATAAATTTATTTCTGTTTTATTCTATTGTATTCTATTCAGTACTGTACAAACAGGCATACATACAGACAAACAGGCAAAAACTGTATAAACTATATTTTTGGCTTCGATAACGATTGTAGATCGTTTAAAAAAATATTCAATGTACAGGCTGGCGCAGTGGTACAGGGCTCGATTAAGTGGAGCATGTTGCGCCGGGGGTCGCGGGTTCGAATCCCGCCTTGGTCAAGGATGATTTATATGTATTATAAGTATTTCTATAACAAAAATCTTAAGTATATAACATTTCTTAAATTTATAAAACTTATTAAATATATTCCGTTGTCTAGTAACCGTAACACAAGTCCTTACGGTACTTAGCACGGGGCTAGGCTAACGTAGTGATAAGTCCACATATATTTACAGATTTACAGACTTTCCTACGACTTTATTAAGCCGCACAAGACACAGACAGAATGACGTCTTCTACATTTTTATTATATGTATAGATGTATAAATAAGGCTCATTACATGATAGGCCTGCCTACTGGCTATAATATATAATTTTTTATAGCAAAAGGTGAAAAACGAGCAAATCGAAGCAAATGGAGCCTATTGACGACTGCCGACTCGACGCCCATAGACTGTAGAACACAGATAGTATAATTGTTATGTAGATGCATTGTCCTCTTTTATCCACCCCTCCTATAGGCCACCGATGACTCGCAAACAACACCGGGCTCGAAAATATCCGATATTTATTATAAATATCAGATAACATATCAATTGATAGGTATATATTATCCATTTTGTAGGAAAGTCATGATGTTATTTTATATTATTAGTTATGTATATTAAACATAGTAAATTATTGAAAAAACTAAAATATTATTAATGGTTTATTTATATAAGTAAGTAGGTACTTAAAATCAGAGAAATGAAACCAAAACAAAATATTAAATATATAGTTAAATATATAGAACCAACATTGAATATATATAGGATATAATATATCCTATATATATCATGATACTATATATCCATTGATATACATATATCCTTCAAACCCTGAAACAACAATAAAATCCTATTCTTGTTACACATACAAAATTCTGTTCAGCATAATTTAAAAAGTTTAAATCCCACAGATTGAGTTTCATAAACTGTAAAGGTACTTGAATATTCGCAATGCGCCTAAAAACTTTATTTATAAATAAATTAATTAATTCCAGATGACGATAGCGCCATTCCAACGCCGCGGCAGTCTGAGGTAAATACTAAAGCCAAAAAGGTATAATGTATATTTAGTCAGTGGCATAACCACACGTTGGCAAGTGGGCAAAATAAAAAATATTTTAAAAATAGATTTTAAAATAAAATATTGATTAGTTACAAATTATTCCACTACATAATTAAATGTTACATTCCATAAGCTTATATTTTTAATACTGGAAAATAGCCCATTGGTGATAGTGGGCCTGTTGTAGTGGGCCGGAGCGTGGGGCCTGTTGCATTTCATTCTGAAGCCCTTTTTGCCATTATTTTGGGTTACAGAATACAGAAATTGGTGAGGCCTGTAGGCTGCGTTATAGCAGGCCCTTTAAGCGCGGGCCGAAGCGATTTCTACATTTTACTAGTTGGTCCATCCGCCGCTGCTCTTACAACTTATCGTACGACGGGAGAATTGATCACAGGGCAGACACGTGACAAGGGATCAGAGCGGGAACATGTCCCTACTCCTTTATATGTATATGTGTGCAGTCGAGGTCGGATCCGTGGGTCCTAGTCAGTCGCTGATATACCTGCCGCTTGGGGACCCAGTCGCTAAAAGACGCGGGGTAACTTACAAAGGGCGGATGTTGTAGGTACCATACCCATTCAGTAGTACTACGTACACGTAATAACTTGTTGTCCTACAGGACAACAGGGCTTAAAAGGGCACGAGAGTTTAGGTATATTTTTGTTGCCTCATTCTCAGTATTTCTTGCGCATTTCGTCGCGTTATCGTCAAGATAAATATCCCCTAATTTTTCTGCAGCTTATCGCTATTGCTCATATCGTTATCATTGATACCTACTTATGGCAAAAGCGATTTTATTTACAAATAAAAGTAAATAGATAATGTCACTCTCGCAGCACTCTGTACAAGACAAAGGAAAATAATAATTTTATTAATTTACACTTAACACCACCTACGCTCCGCGGTTTTGACGGCATCAATTTCAGTTCTATTCAAGAGGGAGAAGTCGGGCAGAATGACGGACAAGGTAATCATATTAATTTTAAACGAAATTTTGTAACGAGCCTTTCAAAAGTATTTGAAAGGTTTTGTGAGGTGCGAAATCTAATTTATTTCTTTTTCCTCCGGACGCTAATAAACTAAGACACTTGTTTGATTTAACCTGTATTTCTGATCGCGAATTTGCCTGGCCTACCAATGTACACAACGCTGGGAGTGATAGGAAAAACAATCGTCGAATCCTATATTCCCATATAAGGTGACTGAACCCTGTGGGCAGCCTCGGGTTTTCCTTTCATTTCTTTTCATTTCATTTTTAACTTTTCATAAAGGAAAGATGGCCGAGCTGCAGTTTAGCTGTACCGTTTACAAAGTAAGAATAAATTAAGGAATAGATATTTGAGTAGCATCCCCTCTTTTTTAATTTAAGAATTAGCATTGACCACCAGGCGTTATCGAATGCTCCTGATATGGCGAGAGATATTCCTACGACGTAATTAGTGTCTGATTGAACTGCTGTTTTCCGTACCACGATGGCGGCGTCTACATTAGATCGCCCAGCGCTAAAACCGTATTTTTGATTGTGGAATGTGATTCCTCCTGTGATTAATCGATTAACAGTGAGCCGTTTTGGAATTTACTTATATTGGAAAGTAACGTTATGTGACGGTAAGATTTCGATTCATTAGGGGGATTGTTACCTGGTTTACGAATAAGTTTTATCCTACCGCTACGCCATATTTTTGGAAATGTGCCTTCAAAGATGCAGCGATTGAGAAAAAGTAGAATGGAGGAGCCGGTTTAATCATTAAGATAGATATTTTATCTTCTCCGCAAGATTTGTAACTGCAGTAAATTTACAATATTTATTAATTCTTTTAAGGTGGGTAGGTTGGATGTAGGTGTGTAAGCAGGAAGTAATGAGTTTAGTCTTATTTCTCGGTGACAGTCGGTTTTAAGTCAGGTATGTCGACCGGGGTCAGGGCTTCGAGGAATCCTTAAGCTGTGTCTTCTAAATTGTGTGTGTATGTGTTATTTATTTTCAAGAAAAGGGATATCGTTAGACCTTTTTGGTTTAAGCTCATGGTATAGTGAGTACCATGGACCCTCAGTATCCACTATGCAGTCTGTTTGCAAGATGTTTTAAGGAATGACTTTTCGATAGCAAGACTGCAGCGCGATAACTTGATCTAGTCGTCCAGAATTTTTCTACGTTGGTTAAGTAGATGTCATCAGTGAGGTCACAGTCCGATCTGCGTATTTTTTTAATATTGCGTCTAGACCTACAAAGTTGTCAGCGTAAAATATTTAGATTTTCGTTCCACCATTTGCAGTTAGACGTTTTTGGCACTAGCTTTCTACCTAAAGCTACATCGGCGCAGTAAGTATAAGTATCTATCAGTATATCAGCGCTTTCATAAGCATTTAAGTCCGCTCGAGTGAAGTCTTTGGCATGCGAGGCAAAAAGAGATCGAAATAATTTCCAGTTTCCATTCTTTACGTTATATCGATATTCGTTGAATCCAATTTAAGGAGTACTCGGGGAACCGTGAGTAAAGTAGTATATAGTTAGGCGATGGTCGCTACATGATAGGTCGGCAGGTTTCGCCAGTTACAGATACGGACGTACATCGTACGTCCATCACTTGTCTCAACTCTCGCACTCATAAGAATCAACGCCGTAGCCATCATATCATGCTGATTTTGAGTGAACAAAAGTATCCCGCTGGATATACTGGTGACACTACCCCCTCCTGATTGTAAATGATTATAAATTGATGATGATAATAAATGATCATTGATTGATGTGATTGATTATAAATGATGATGATGATGATGATGATGATTGATGATGATGATTGTAAATACGTAGGTAAGTCATGTAATTAATTTAATGAAGTATTATTTATTTCCAGAGTCTCCAAAGAGGTGTTTTCAGAGATGGAGATGAAAGTACAGACCACTTACAACCTTCTGAACATTCGTTTCGTCAACATTTGAAAAACCTCATAACCTTACCTCCATCAAAGAAATCATTTCGCAAAATGTATAAAGATCGTTACTCGGAAAAAGAAACGGCCAAATATTTCTATTTGAATGCATTAAATGAAATAGAAAAGACAATACGATTGGGCAACATCGAAGTGTTCAAAAATGTGTGCAAAATATTTTTTTACATAATTGAAATAGAAGATGTTCAATGGCTCAAAGAGTTTTATGCGGATAAAAATAATCCTATAAAAGATACAAACTTAATCATTTTAGCTTGCAAGCACAATAAAATAAAAATTTTGCAATATATGATGGACGGTGAAAATAAAATCAATCATAATTTATTCCTTGCTCTAGGAAATAATGATGTGAAGCCGAAGGATCAAGATACAACAGGTCACACCGCTTTTTATTACGCTATTCGTAATAGTAACGTTGATCTTCTTAACATTCTAATTACGGAATGGCCTCCTAATTATTTTCAAAGCCCTGTTCAACTACAAGAATTAGATGAAGCGATGTCAAAGGCTTATGCAGAATTGAAGTTAAAAAATGTATTGTTGTCAGAAGAGATGCAAACTTTTGTTGAAAATAAGTTAATTAATATTCGCTTTTTCTTAAATACTCACAATCACAAAATTGTAAAAACTGATGTTAGTTCCATAATGAAAAGGATAGACTTGGTTATTCAAGGCCATGATCTGTTAAAATCGGAATATTTTTGTGAAAAGGACGTAGATGAAAAATTCATTTTTATAGCTAGTTTTATGGCACAAAATATTAATGTATTGAAGAGACAATTAAAATCCACTTACGATAAATTACCTTGGGAAGAAATAGAATTCTGTCTAGTTTGTTTTGTTTCTGCGCATATAAAGCATAAAGAAAGTAGTCTCATAAATAGAGTAGTACTAACAAAAGCTAAGATATTTAGTCACTTAGAACATTTTGTAGCAAAACTTAAAGAGGAAAAATATAAAATACAAGTAACAAATATTAATAGTGCTCTCCCGAATTTAAGCCGCGAAAAAGTTACAAAGAATATTCTTTCTGAAAGTTCTGCATTTAGCACATTATACCAAGATTTTGAGAGAACTAGAAATGCATATTCTCTGCGAAAAATTGTATATTACATTGAGTTAGCCTTATCATCTAACCCGCAAGAAATTAATGGTCAATTGGTTATAGAAAGAGCCTTAGTAGTTACTGGGGAGTATTTAAAAAATACTTTAGAATCACCTAATTTATCAGACAGTGTAAGCGAGTTGTTACTTTCCTCTGGGCTGCGAAAAGAATCATTATCAATATTGCGATCAATACGCAACTTGTTGTCACATTCGCTTTCGTTAGGTAAAAGACTAGAAACAGAGGAAACTGACAGCTCCAACCTATTTTGTATAATACAAAGTGACCTAAAAAAAATTAAGTCTGAGATAGTTGATATTTTGCTAGAAAATAAATTAATGGCACTTAGAGAATTATTCCAAAAAATCCTCGAAAGCGAAAATTTCGAAGATATAACCAACCTTATTAATATTTGTAAATACTTAGAATTCGATAAAATAGATTTAAAATATTGCAAATCGAATGAACAAGAAACAATTGAAAAATTGGTCAAGAAATTGAAAGGAAAAATCAATAACAAAACACTTCAACAAGAAAAACTTTTTCAAGAAATAGATACCATAATTAATAGCGGTACAAACAAATTGGAATCTTCTAAGGATCAATTTTGCTTAGGTTTTGCTTTGTTCAATATAGTTAATAGCTCGACTTACTCGAGAAGCGATGTTTCAGGTATTAAATTCACTTTCAGAAGTAAACTGGAACAAATTACTCCGAAAATTGAAAAAGAAGACTTAAAAAAAATTACTCAGTTATCTTCCAGACTATATAAAAGTGTTGGAACAACAAATACAAAAGAAATGACGCAAAATGTCATGAGTAAATTATCTCATGATTTTAAAAATATATATATATCTATAAAATTTCTACATGATTCTACCTTAAGCGAAGACAAAGACTACGAAGAAATAAAGCATCTCATTCACAAAATTGCTCAAAGTGCTTATTTTAGAGTAGATCAAGTTAAAGGATTAGAAACTTTAAAAATTAAATATAACGAATATAAAACAAAAAATAATTATATAAGTAACGAAACCGAATTAAGAAATTTTTTTTTAAAACGATTACAAACGTTGAAATGCATCCTAAGCTCCTTAAAAAAACAATCCTCAAAATCATCTGATCAATTTCACTTTTTTGAAAAAAATCCTAGCATACAAGTAGCAATTGAAATGCTGCTTAGTGATATTTTGGAAATACACAAAAGTTCTTTAGCTAATAATCAGTTATTATTTGATACTGAATGTCCTCTATTGATTGCAAAGGCATTACGCAATCATTTGGCTCATGGCAATGCTCTAGTAGATATTTTGCCATATAATTTTTTGAATGCAGTATTCGCTAATGCACTTATGTTTTATGAAGAGGAGCAAAAATTTAGTGTCGATAATAATATATTTATTGGTCAGGCCATATTTACTGACATAGCAGATGTAAAAAAGCGTTTCGATTGCAATTTAGATAATCTTATAAATCAGAAATGTATGCAAGATGCCATAAAAGAAGGTAATTTTGTGGACATGAAACGTTTTATTTTTAACGGAGCAGACATTAAAAGTACTGATCTAAACAAAAAAACCTCGTTGCATTATGCGGCTGAGGGTGGTAATTTAGAAATTGTTAGATTTCTATTAGAAAATGGATTAGATGCTACTTCTAAAGACATGCATGGCCAGAATTCATTATATATCGCGGCTAGTGATGGAAAGATGAATATCGTGAAGTTCCTTATAGAAGAATTACATATACCTATTGAAGATGTCGACATTGATAAAGAAACTGTACTTCATATTGCAGCAAAAAATGGTCAGAAAAATATAGTGCAATATTTATTAGATAATAAAGCAAAGGCTTCAGTGAAAAATCTTTTAGGTTTTGCTCCATTACACCTCGCAATTATCAACAATCACGAGGACATTGTTAGGACTTTATTGAAACATGAACCAAATGTAGATCACAATGAGGTTAATGGTGGATTCACACCATTGCATATAGCTGCTGAGCATGGCCATTTAGAAATAGTCAACTACTTAATTAAAATGAATGCTAATGTAAATGCAAAAAATGATGACAATTTGATACCATTACATGGCGCTGCATTAAAAGGATTTGCAGAAATAGTAAAAACTTTAGTTCTTAAAGGATCAGATATAAATGCAAAAGCAGTGAATGACTACACGCCTTTACATTATGCAGCAGAAAATGGTTGTATAGGAGTAATCAAATTTCTATTAGATCATGGTGCAAATGTTAATAGTGTCGATAATGTATGGAGTGCTTCTGTGTTACATCATGTATGTAAAGTTGGCAACAATGATGTAGTTGATATTGTATTAGCTAAAAATGCTAATATTGACATAAAAACTATTGAAGGAATGACACCGCTTCATTTTGCAGCACACAATGGGAACGCGAAAATCGTTAAAGCTTTAATAAAAAGAAAGGTAACTATAAATTGTAAAAATGTTCGAGGTGCCACAGCATTAGATTTCGCAATACAACATAGTCATACGGAAGTTATTAAATGCTTATTAGCAAATGGAGCTAATGTTAATTCGAGGGGGTTAAATGGTATTACACCGATACATATAGCTGCAATAAGCGGAAATAAGAACGTAGTTGAAATGCTAATTAAACATGGTGCCAATATTAACACCATACATAATGGAGAAAATTCGGCATTAGATTTAGCCATAGAACGTGGTCATATTGATGCAGCTCAGATGCTTATAGAAAATGGAGCTGACTACCGAGGACAGCGTAAAAATAAATTACCACCAATGCATGCAGCTGCCTTATATGGTCTAACAAAAATAGTAGAATTACTTATAAGTTATAAATTTTGTGTCGATTCCGTCGCTCATGTGGGAGGACAAAGTTATACACTTTTACACTGCGCTGCTTTAAGTGGTAACCTTGAAACAATTAAAGTTTTAATCGAAAGCGGGGCAGATTTCAAAGCTATTGGTTTTGATAATTACACACCACTACATTTAGCTATTCTCAATGACAATACTGAAGCCGCTGATTATTTGATACAGAAAGTAATTAACGTAGATTTTTCAAGTAACGTATCCTATTTGGGTTTAGCGATTGCTCAATGTAATAAGGAAATAGTAGAAATATTGTTAAAAAATGGTGCAAAACCTTCTATAGAATTTTTAAATAAGGCAATTTTCTTGGACTGTACAGAAATAGCGAAAATTTTAATTAAACACAAAATTTCATTAGATGAATTATATCAAAATACGACACCTTTAACGGTAGCTGCCCTAAGAGGCAATAAGGATTTAGTCGCATATCTATTAGACAAAGGTGCTAACATAAATATCGAAAAACGATTACACCCTCTGTTTGTTGCAGCATCTAATAATCATGTTGAAGTAGTCATGCTATTATTAAAAAGGGGAGCCGAAGTTAACGTCCAGTCTTCTGAAGAGTTAACTCCACTACATATAGCTGCCGCGCAAGGATATAGTAATCTTGCAGAGATTTTATTAAAACATGGTGCAAATATTCATCTAAAAGACAATAAACATAGGACACCTCTAGAACTTGCAATAGGAAATAATCATTTTATTGTTACAAAGATACTACTGCAACACATGAAAAGGAATATAAATGAAAAAGGTAACGATGATTGGTCATTAATGCACATAGCTGCCCAGGTAGGCAATTGTAAGATCGTGGAATATTTAGTAAAAAATGGCGCTGATGTTCACGCTAAAGATTCGTCCGGTTCGAAACCTATACACATTGCAGCAAGAGAGGGACATAAGAATGTTGTAGATTATTTTCTTAACATAGGGTCTACTGTTACTGAATTAGGTGCAGCCAATCAAACAATATTACATTATGCTGCAATAAAAGAACAACTAGAAGTTATCAAATATTTGTTAAAAAAATCTATAGATGTGAATGCTAAAGATGCAAATGGAAACACTCCTTTACATATTGCCGCAACCTTAGGGAATAAAGAGGTGGTCGAGTTATTATTACACAACAGTGCAATACATAACGTTGTAAATAAATTACATTACACTCCCCTACAGCTGGCTAGGAATGAAAGTGTAATAAATTTATTAAAATCAACAAAGAAATTATTTAAATCAGTGAAATTGAATAAATGCTTAGAAATTGAAAATTACGTTAAATTGGGTGCATGTGTTAACGCGATAAATACTGTTCACGCGACTCCTTTACATTATGCAGCTTGGAAAGGCAATAACGAAACTGTCGAATGTCTGTTAAAAAAAAAAGCGAACCCCAATGTACGCGGCAAAAATGGTTCTTATTCTTTGCACTATGCTGTTAAATTTAACCATTACAAATTAGTTATGTTACTATTATTAAATGGTGCTATTTACGATGTTATGGATCACAAAGGGAAAATACCGTTGTATTTTGCTGAAAACGAGGACATAATCTACTTATTAAAAGTTATAGCCGATACTTTTGAGAAAGTTCGTAACAATAACCCTCAGGTTGTTGACATTCTTAATGCCGTGAGTCATGTTGATATAATAAAAGCGGTAATGAGAACTCAAAATAGTGAAAGAAAATCTCTCATTGTTTTCGCCATAGATAATAAATTCTCAAAGATCAATGAATTGAAGGCAATATTACAAGAGAAGGTATCATTTAATATAGATAGGGCAACTTACTTACTTTCACAAGAAAAATGTCAAGAGGCTTTATTGATATTTGAAGAAATATTAAAAAAAAGGCAAGATATATTTGGGTTAGACAATCCGGCTACTTTAGATATCCAAGACCTCATTGCATCAACGTTGTATAAACAAAGAAAATATCATAAAGCTTTAGAACTCCTCAATGAAATAAACCAAAAACAAACTGATAATTTAGGAATCAATAATATAAATACATTGCGAACTAGGAGTGCCATAGGTTTAGTTTTGCACAGACTAGGTAGAGATGAAGAAGCCCTTAAAATATACGAAGAAGTTTACCAGAAGCAACAAAAAATATTAGGTTTTTCATTCTATGATATTTTTAGTACTCAGTTACATATGGCATTAGTACTGGACAGCCTAGATAGGCTTGACGAGGCTTTACACATTAATCAGGAGGTCTATAAAGGCTCAATACAAATATTAGGTAAACAGTGTCAAACAGCAATAGCCGCGCTAAACAACATTGCTCTGGTGCAATCTAATCAAAAAAAATACGAAGAAGCCATAAAAACATATAACGAAGTATATAGTCTAAAACAAAGTAAATACGGCCCACATCATTCTGATACTTTAAGAACGTTGCATGACATAGCGTCCGTACACATGAGCAACAACGATCATGAAAAAGCTATACAATCCTTTAAGGATGTGCTGGAGATTCAAAAATCTTTTTTGGGTCCCAATCACTTGGATACCTTAAACACCCAGAATAATATAGCTGAAGCTCTCTTTGCTCAAGGCAAAATACACGGCGCTATTAAAATTTACACACAAACCTTTGAACAACGTAAAGCTATTCTAGGTGAAAATCATCCAGACATTTTAAATACAGTAATAAAAATGAATATCTGCGACGAAATATTTAAACTTAAAGGACAGAAGGGATATAGCAATGCAATAGATAATAGTAGTATTTACGCTGCAGTGGACGATTGTAATATGAAACTTATTAAAGAGTTATTGTACAGTGGAATCGACGTAAACAGTAAAGACAACGAGGGAAGAACACCCCTCCATTTTGCTGTAAATAAGGGTGACATTACGATTGTAAAATTATTGTTAGATAATGACGCAGATGTTTCTCAAGTTACTAAAAAAGGGAATACCACGTTACATATTGCAGCGTCCAGAGGTGCTACGAATATTGCTCAATGCTTAATAAGTTTTGTAAAAAAGAAGGGTCCGCTTGAGTCTAGTTTCTTTGTTGATGCTCAAACTAATGTCGGACTCACTACAGCACTGCATATTAGTGTTCAAAACAATAACAAAGAACTAGTTGAAATTTTATTACAAAATGGCGCATGTTATAATATTAAAAATGCACAATTAAAAATGCCTTTGGATTTAGTTAAACCTGGTTCCGATATTGAAAAATTTTTGAGTTATATTAATAGATTATTTGAAAACGTAAAACTTAATTTTAAAAACAAAATTGAACAATTAGTAAATGAAAAATATTTTCAATCGAGTCATTTGCGAAACGCAATTCTACATGCGCGTGAGAGTAATGAAAAAAAAACACTGATCCAAATTTCTCAAAGAGAGATCGCAACATTATTGTTAGAAAACCACCAACTAGATGGCGCTTTGTTGAATCTAGTTTAAATAAAGTTAGCTCTGTGATTAATAGATGATTAAAAATAGTAAATCGTGTTTTAATCATCTACATGTACAAATTATAAACAATTAGTGTACAAACAATTAGTAAGAGTGTGTTACACTAGTCTAACCCTAGTATATAAGTGTGCCCTCACCTTAACCTCATATTAAATCATTTTATCAATTATATTAGAAACCCAGTGTGCATACACTATACAGCCTTATTTCACTGTGCCGCACTCGGTGGAAGATTTCAACATCATTTTGGCGGAAACATCGAAGACAGCAGAAAACGACCACCTCATCGGTGGCCGACCCGTGGAAACCATTCATTAACTTCACATCAGTTAGGGATCCCTCTTTTAGTTATAATTTAATTTTAATAATTATTTAATAAAGTATATTATAAGTAAGTTGCCTTTTTTTTGGCATCTGCGGCTGCAACAATCTTAACTAGTGTTATCTTCGTATAAATTAACGATGGAGTGTAAAAAACTTAATTTATAAACAGTGACAGTGAACCTTATTTATTTAAAACATTGTGACCGGACTATTGATTTAAACATATATTTATGTAAGTAATCAATAAAAACCCCTTTAACCTTACAAACAATCAACAGAAATTGTGCTTAATATAATTTTTTTTGTAAAATGACAAAAAAAGTCAAGTGGGGTTAAGACCGGTGAACGGGGTGGCCAAGAGATGGTTCCACCACGCACAATCCATGGAGTATAATGTCGATTAAGATAATTGCGCACGCTTGCTGCAAAGTGAGGCGGAGCACCATCTAACTACAGTAGCATCCCACTCCTGTAATTTAATGGTAGCTCCAGAAGTGCCAGAAGCTCCTACCAGCATCAGTTTTCGGTCAATGTTTGGGCAGGCATGATCGATGACCTTTTGATTGGATCGATCATTTTACCGTCCACAATGAATGGTCCGAGATTTCTGAAGTTCCTAGAAACTGATTTTAGCGACGCACTTCTGGAGCTACCATTAAATTACAGGAGTGGGATGCTACTGCAGCTGGATGGTGCTCCGGCCCTCTTTGCAGCAAGCGTGCGCAATTATCTTAATCAACATTACACTCCATGGATTGGGCGTGGTGGAACCATCTCTTGGGCACCCCGTTCACCGGCCTTAGCCCCACTTGACTTTTTTTGTGGGTCACAATGAAGCAAAGAGTTTATATCGACGTGCCAAATACGCGTGAAGAATTAATACATAAAATTTTGCAAGCTGGGAATGAATTACGAGAAAACAAGGATATGATGCGACGTTCTACACAAAATGTATCACTACGAGCTATGGCATGTCTGCAACATCACGGAGATCACTGTGAGCAATGGTTGTAACTGCATTACAATGTATATTACATGCATACTAAATTACCTTGGTACACACTTTTGCATTTTTTTCAACGGCCCAAGATAAGCAATAAAAAGGGTCTTATAAAAAATTTTGTAACTTCTAAACTATCTCATTGGGAGTAAAGAAGTGTAGTATTAAATTATAGAAAATATTCTCTTCTACCGTTTTAAAATAAAAAATAAACAGTTTAATGTGCTAGATTATTCACAATAAGCCAATTATTAAAAAATTAAACAAAAAATTCTATTTTTTTAGTTTTAAATATTTTTTTTAATTTTTTTCATAATAATTAAAACATAATGGATGTGTTGGTACCTAAAAGAGCCCGGTTTTGGTACCTAACTAAAAAAACAAAATGGCGGCCAATTTACAACCGTGAGAGCAAAAACGAATTCAAACAGCAATTTGTCGATAAAAAATTCCATATTTTATACCATTAAAGTCTCAGATACCGGTACTGAAACACATTGTATATTTATTTATATAAAAAATATTATGCAAGTCTAAATCAACGGAATCTTTAAATATTAACTCGTCATTAGACACAACTTTACGATATACATATGAAAAGTTTGGATCTATCCACAAGCCTTAATAACTGTTACATTGAGGAAATAAAAACCGAAATCAGTGAATTAAGGGTCCAACTACAATGCACTAGAGACGAATTAGCTAATATTATACTGGAAAACAATGAAGTGTAACGTACTGTAACACGACACAGTCACCAAATTAATACACTCAAAGGTTCAATAAATACGCATAAATCTAAGTTAACATATTCATGTAAAAAACGGAATAGACACTTGATTCAGGATAAAGCAAGCAATCAGTAATCATTTAGTAAGAGGTAGTGCCACACTGCATACTCGCATGCAGCCGAATTGGGCCGGCATGACCGGGGAGGTACCTCTCGCTTACACGAGACCGGCGTGAAGTGACGGCTGTGCTGTCGCGTTTCGTGCGGTGTGTAAGTAGCCGGTGGTCCATGGAAGAGGGAGGAGAAAGGGGGGCAGCGCATCTGTATACTCTTTATGCAGATGTCTATGGGCGTAGGTAGTCATAAAAATGGCTACAACTGCTCGTTTGTCCCACTATATCATAAAAAAAAATCATT
>LUGF01045536.1:0-15964 GCA_001625245.1 Calycopis cecrops
CGGATGGTAAGACGCCATATTTGTCTACATTTTCTATAGCGCGTATGACATATATATATGGACGGATATATAATGACAGACATACATAGCGGCTGAAGGCACCCGCAGGGGTTTAGTCGGTATTGCATTAAGTGTCGAGTCCGACATAGGTCTAGGGGCCACCAGACCTCCTAGGTATCATACATTTAGTATTCCCCTGTTTAATTAAAAAAGTAGGTATACAAATACATGGCGAAGGGGAACGGAGGGCAATTGTACTTTTGTGTTTCAATTGTGCGGTTGTCTGTGGTCGTCCGAACTCATCAAACGCCTCCGACTGTTCTTTGGCGAACTTGCACTATAAGAAAAAAATGTTACTGCATCGATCCTAGATGCTGCCGCCAGTTGTAATAAAAAATAGATCAGGTTTAAATATGAACAAAAGAATAGATTTAGAGTCCGTTAACAGCGCCATCTCTTATCATGTGGCGGAACTGAGTGCTCTAACACCAAACAGTTGAACAACAATCTGTGACCAAACTAGATTTGGCGTTGTAGAAGCGCTCGCTCCGCAGCATGACAGGTCGCTTGTAAGTGGTCTAGTTTTTGTATAGAGGAGCCATCTGCGCAGGACGTATTATAGTGCACAAGTGTTTGCTTCTTCTTCTACTTTCAGCCAATGCTTATGACTCCCGACTTCTAGAGCCCTATGCTAAAAAACCTGGACTCAGCGCGGGATCCAGGTCACCGTAAGGTTTAAGTCCCTTAAGATCACTTTTGAACCCATAGAAGGGGTCCTTCTCAACTACAAGGTCTCATAGCCCTGGGGCCCGCCAGAGCTTAATCCGGTGCTGTCTGGAGTACTCCACGATATTCCTCCAACTTCTGCAATAAACCCCAAGTTCCAGGAGGCGGTACGTCGCTTTATATCCTGAACGCTGACACGCCGTTATCGGGTCCGATAGCGAGGTTACTCGTACGCAGATGAAAACATCATGTGACTGGATCGACGGATAAGGAGTTGTCAACCTTTGTGTTTGTTTTAAATCGATTATATTTTAATTACGTGTTTTCTTCCTTCCCAAGACAATTTATTGTTGGGAATAAAACCTATGTTGGTTTTAAGATTCATCTGTGTCCAATTTCATCCAAATTGATTGTGATTAGAATAGAAAATCTTAAAGCTTAGGTCGTTGATGAAGATATTAAAGAGTAAAGGACCCAGGATGCTGCCCTGTTGAACGCCAGATAAACCCACAATAGAATCAGAGGTGCACCCATTTACTACAACAGCAGATTTTTTATCTGATAGATAGATTTGAACCACTGCAACATGTTTGTTTCCAAAGATACCATATGTATATACTCAAATTTATTTTGGGGTAAAGAATGACGGATGCGGTCGAAGGCTTTACTAAAATCTGTGTATATTACGTATACAAAGTGTTTTGAGTCCAGTTCACTAGAAAGATAATTTGTAAATGAAACAAGGTTAAAACAGTAAAATTCTTGTGACTGTCCATTGAATATATTTACGAAAAACTAATTGGGGGCAATGTTAAAATAGTATTAGAACACTTTTTTGTCTATCTGTTTGTTTGTCCGGGCTAATCTCCAAAACTACTGAATGGATTCGAATGAAACTCTTTATGGTGTACAGATACTAAGCCTGATCAACATCAAACACACTTTTTACTGCGGGAAAATCGCTCCTTCCTACGGGAAACCGGAATTTCGGCAATCTGCAACCAAACAATAACAAATCAATTCGATTATAATATTACTACGCTACGCGAACGAAGTCGCAGGCACCATCTTGTTAATATATAAAAAAAATAATTAAAGACAGTTTTGGAAATAAAAGAACAAATTTAAATTAAATGTTTTTCAATAATGTGGATATACTTATAATGACTTCCGTATATTTAATATTTATAAGAGATTTTTTAATATCTATTCCACGAATGAAAATTATTCTAGAATCTTGTCTCGTGCATAAAAATCCTACAACGTAACGTAAACATTGGTATTGACCTATCGCTGGCTTATTAGAGCCAAAGGTTCCCGATCTCTCCATATCTATTAATTCGTGATAATATTATCAAACGGCTTAGTTGCTGCTATTTAGTTCCGATTACCCGCCGGTCAACACTGTGGTTTATATTCCAACAGTCAACAGTGAAGTGGTTATGTTTAAACTTTTAAACGACGATTTTAAACCTGTAAAAGACGGATATAAGTTTTGGTTAAAATAAAATTATAAAGTTACAAACACTAAGGTTTGTAACTTGTTTTTATTCGAGTAAAAAAAACATGAAACTTTTAACTGATTGTCGGTTTGTGTGTTGTGTTTTTTCTTTGTTTAACATCGGTTAAAGTGCAAATAATTTTATTAATACACTATCTTAAATTTCATAGCATTGGAATCTAAAGTGTACTTTATTTCTTGAACGTATTACTCTAAAAAAATATTATTAAAATAAATAAATGTTTTTTTCTTAATATCCTGCACGAGAACAGTTTTAAAAGTTGTTTTAGGATATTTCTTTGAGCCGTTTCAGTTATTCTCGAATAAAAAACATTCGTGACGTACACCCAAATGTGTCTAACAGATATGTCATAACATAATTATGCAAATGAAAAAAACGTTATTGTTTTTCGAGAAAGACTTTCGTGCGGACGGTGCGGAGACCGAGCCGCTCCTGCGCAACGAGGATGCGGAGTACGACTGGCAAGTATTACCTACTATACGCGAAGTGGTAGCTGGTAGCTGGGGCAGCTTGGATTGGATGAGTAATGAGTATACAATCTACGTCCACTAGGAATATAGTGGAAGAAATAGACGTGACATGGCGGCATTGCATCTTAATTATTTAAATTAGTGTAAATAAGGGTTAATAATAAGGATTTAGAATCGTTTGGCACGAACTTCGGCGAGAGGGTCTGGTCGTAGGAAGAGGGGGGCTCCCCTAAGAGGTCCACCGTTAACCCACATAGGATATATAGAGACCGGAAGCTAGTTAGTCGACACTTAACTATTAACTACACCCGTGCCTCGGAGAGCACGTCAAGCCGTCGGTCCTGCGCCTGATTTTCTCTCCGGTCGTGTCGGACTGACGTCCCATCGGAATATGAGAATGAGGGAGTAGAGAGCACTGTAATATGTTCTGCGCAGATAGCTCGTCTATGTGAGACGGCCGCAATAGCCGAGATCTTCTAAGACGACATTATTATTTATTATTAACTACATCAATGCTTCATATCAATTCTTTCTAACTGGAACCTGTGAAAGCAGGTAGTAGTTTTAGCAAGAGGTAATGCCACGCTGCATGCATGCATGTAGCCGAATTGGGTCGGCACGATCGGGGAAGTACCTCTCGCTTAGACAAAACCGGCGTAAAGTGACAGCTGTGCTATCGCGTTTTGTGTGTAAGTAGCCGGTGGCCCATAGTGGGAGGAGGAAGGGGGGTAGCGAATCTGTATAGGGATGTTTATCAGTGTCGGTAGTCATGAAAATAGCTCCAATTGCTCGTTTGCCTCCTTATACAAAAAAAAAAGAACGTGCCTGCATTGCAGCTGCATCGGGCCGGCATGATCCGAATGGGCTAAAAAATAAAAGCTTATTTAATGTAATGTTTAGTTAATATGATTTTTAAAGTTATGATGTAGTGAAATAATTTGTAACTAATCAATATTTTATATTACAATCCATTTTTAAAAATATTTATTTTTATTCATAAGTCACGTGACTCGAAATGAAGTGAAATTGACGATGACGTAACACGTGCGTGAGCCAACAATCATAGTGTCTGCTTCCGAAGTCTACTGATAGTACTAGTTAATTAATTTAAAATGTAACTTATTTTTTTTCTGTATTCTGTAATATGCACAACAAAGTATATTTCATTCATTCATTAATAGTACTAGCCACTTGTCAAATTTCTAGCTCTACTTATGGCTTTGTCAACTGACAACAACAACAACAACAAAAGTTCTACATAGTAATGGCAGTAATTTTCGGAACGCTACAAAGCTACGTCATTTTGCTTAAAGAAGCGTTTTCGCGGGTTTTATATTTTTTTATTTATTTATTTATGTAGGAACAAACAATTGCATATGTATAAAATGATGAAAATCATAAACATAACATTTTAAGATGTCTAAACCTTATAGTTCAATGTAACATTTAAATAACAATATGTTTTATATTAAGCGCAGTGAAAAAACTAAATAAAATACAATCTATGCTACCTATAACAACAAAAAAATATTTAATTACCTACATATAAATATAATATTTGCTTTTTTACATTTTTTATAAATATTAAATGAACAATTGAAAATATCTACGTTACATAATATTGCAACATCGTCTAATAAATGAGTTACCAGTATGACGAGTTTCAAAAATTATGAATCTTTTGTTTGATACAAATACTTATCAGAATTAAAAACAAAAAATTGTATAAGTTCAAAAAATTTTATAATTGTAAAGATCACTGATAAACATTCTGGAGTGGTTTTTGAAAACTCGGAAAATAGCCCATTATACCTCTGAGTGAATGAATGAATGAATTTAATAATTTGCTGAGGCATGGTACATACAGATAGTCATCAATAAATAGTGAAATCCAATATGCTTCGCCGAATAGTCCGCATGATGCCGCCGCAAAGATCTCTGTGTTGTTTGCGACGTGTTGTGAGTTTCTGGTGATTCATTGCAGGGTGGGAGGAGGGCAACAAGTCTATACAGATGTCTATGGGCGTCGATAATCATCAAAATGTTCCGTATTTTGATCCTCTTTTTAAAAAAATGACACGCCAGTAATGAAACGAAACAGTCCATCGTTCCTAATTATGAAGTCGCCACATCTATTAATGCGAAACACAATTATGTAAGGAATGCGTGCGTGTGCGTATGCGTGCGCTAGTGTGCGTGCGTGTGGGTGTACGTACACGTGTGCGTGCGCTGTTGTATATGCGTGTGCGTGTGCGTGTACGTGTGTGTTTGTCTTCTCACTGCGGTCATGTATACTAACTGCTGTCTGCATGTCTGACCATATGCTTGCTCCCAGGCTCTCCTCGCGGCCCAGCCAGCAGTTCAACGTCATCCGGCGCGTGTACCAGCAGGACACGCTCAACAAGGACGCCGACTACCAGAAGCCCGTCAAACCACGTGAGTTTACACCATGAGAGTCGAGGAGGGAGGAGTCAGGGCTACGCATGCGTATTACCTCTGTGCGGATGTCTATGGGCGTCGGTAGTCACGAAAATGGCTGCAACATCTCGTTTGCCCTCTAGTACTAAGAGTATTCTATGACGGAAAGATCTCGAAGAAAATAAATAAATAAAATTAAAAAGTCGTAATATTACCTTATTTAAAAATTATACTTTTTATACCATTTTCAATTACGAGTAAGAGGTAGTGCCACGCTGCATGCTTGCATTCAGCCGAATTGAGCCGGCACGTTTCGTGCCGTGTGTAAGTAGCCGGTGGCCTATGGCCCGGGAGAAGGAGCATCGGTAGCAACGCATGTGTATATCGTCTATGCGGATGTCTATGGGCGTCGGTAGTCATGAAAATGGCTCCGATTGCTCGTTTGCCCCCCCTATGCCATTAAAAAATCCTCTAATATTAGTATTAGCGTGGGAATATGAACTTTGGCGGCCGTTTTTACGACCACTCAAGTTGATATTTTTCATTTATCTATCGATTTTAATTGGCATTTTCATTTTAATTAACTTTTAATCGATATAATCATTTATCGATTAAATTGATAAGTCGATAATCGACTTATCAATTAATGATTCCATAAAGAGAGGGAAAATTAAGCTTTTTTATGGTATAGGGGGGCAAAGGAGCAGGCGTAGCCATGACTATCGGCACCCATAGACATCCGCATAGAGCTTATACTTTTGCGTTGCCCTCCTTACTGCTGCCACCCGCCATTACCACCTAGCACGCACCGCTCGAAACGCGACAGCACAGCTGTCACTTTACGCCGGTGTCGTGTAAGCCAGAAGTACCTCCCCGGTCGTGCCGGCCCAATTCAGCTGAATGCTTGCAGCGTAGGACTACCTCTTGCTCACTTACTTGCCACTTACTGAATGAAATATGAACATTTCAATTGCACCGTAGTTACCACATTATTTTCTCTCCATTATCTTTTTTACCATTATCTTTATAATTTTTCAATTATCTTTTTTTTTCAAACGAGAACTGCAATATTTCAGTGAAGGCGAAATGCAAGAAGGTGGTTCGCGACTGCGGCTTCGGCGAGTGCCTGGTGAACAGCCTGCCTATCGCGAGGTGGCTGCCCCGCTACAACCCCGCCAAGTTCCTGGTGGGGGACCTGGTGGCGGGGGCCACCACCGCCGTCATGCACATACCACAAGGTGAGACCTCCTCTTTGCTATACAGGAATAATTCGAAATTTGAATCCGATTCTTTGAAAATTCGCACGTTTACTAAGAATTCCCTATTGTGATCAATTTATGGCGCACGAATAGACTTTGGTGAGTAAATTGTCAACTCGGCTGATCTCGTATCTGCAGTTAAAATGTTCTTCAGGTCAGTCACACTGTAGTGGCATTGCCTAAGCATAGGCTGACATAGCGCGCGTAGTGCACAGAGTAAAAGTAAAGCGAGGAGAAGTAGAGGCAGGTAGAGGAAGATGGCAAAAAATGCCATAAAGACCAACAGTAAGATGGCAATAATCGAGGAGGAACTCATGATAATGGCACATGACTCGCCCAAATGAAGGAAATACCCTAAATAGCTCTGCCCTCCTGTGGAGACGAGTCTCTTTACCGTACCGGAGAGGGACTTGGACGACACCGGCCTGAAGTGACAGCTGTGTGTGACCCATGTAGGGGGCAAGAGGATAGAGGACTGTATGACCTCTGGGTGGATGTCTGTGAGCGTTGGTGGTCATGAAAATGGCTCCAAATGGTAGTTTGCCCTCTTATATAAAAAACCTCTCCCCGTGTTCCAGGTATGGCTTACGCGCTGCTGGCGGAGGTACCTCCCATCGTGGGCCTGTACATGGCGTTCTTCCCCGTGCTGCTGTACGTGGTGTTCGGGACCTCGCCCCATGTATCCATGGGCACCTTCGCGGTCGCCTGCCTCATGGCTGGCAAGGTATAACATGCGTCCCATGCACAGGGTCTTAATGACATGCACATACCATAGAGGATATGCAGGTGGGTTGCCGTCGTTACCTCTCCATGGGCCAACGGAAACCCACACGCCGCATGAAACGCGATATCATAGCCGTGACTGTGGGCGACAGGTACCCGATCGGCCCAAGTCGGATGCATGCTAATGTTATTTATTTATGTTATGTTATTGCTTGACTTAAGTTCTACGATGAATTGTGACTTCTATGAAATTTGAAAAGCTTTATAGCAACCATACCATGGTTTCCCGTGGCCCACCCGTGACCGTGATCGCTGTAAAGGTTCTGAAACGTCGGGCTTGTAAAATCGCGATAAAATTCATTAAAGTACTTTATAGTAATGTTTTAATTTTATTACATTTGTTATGGAATAATAAAAAACGTATAATTTCATTTTGATTAACAACGTTTGAAAGTGAAAACTTTATTACAAAACTTCCATTTATATAGGTTCCTTCAAGGTGCCCTTACACCAACAACACGTTCTAGACACTTTTTTATTATAGTTTATGTGAGCAAACAAGCAATCGGAGCCATTTTCATGACCGACACCCATATACATCCGTTGATGCGATGCGTTGCCCTCCTTCTTCCCCCTCCCTCCATATGCCACCGGATACTTACTCACAGCACAAACGCGACAGCACTGTCACTTTACGCCCGTTTCGTGTAAGCGAGAGGTACCTCCGCTCGTACCGGCCCAATTCCGTTACTTGCTCATGCAGCGTGGCACTACTTACTAAATCTGCTGCTAACTTATTAAAACAATTAGTAAATTATTCAATAATCTCACCATGTTTTTCCAGGTGGTGTCCCTTCACGCCACCACCTCCGAGATGATAACGCTGAACGCCACCAACGCCTCGATACTTGATGGTATGTAGTTATGTACCACATGCTGCAATGAACTACGTTCTCTCGTAGCACATGTAAATGGGGTTACGCTTTCTCGTAGCACATGAAAATGGGGTTACGGTCTCTCGTAGCACATGTGAATGGGGTTACGCTCTCTCGTAGCACATGTAAATGGGGTTACGGTCTCTCGTAGCACATGTAAATGGGGTTACGGTCTCTCCTAGCACATGAAATGGGGTTACGCTCTCTCGTAGCACAGGCAACTGGGATTACGCTCTCGTAGCACATGCAACTGGGATTACGCTCTCGTAGCACATGCAACTGGGATTACTCTCTCGTAGCACATGCAACTGGGATTACGCTCTCGTAGCACATGCAACTGGGATTACGCTCTCGTAGCACATGCAACTGGGGTTATGCTTTCGTAACACAGTCAAGTGCTGCTACGCCCACTTGTAGCAACAGCCGAGAGTAGCGATATTAACTACAAGTGTAGCCAAGACTTCTTTATTTTATAGATGAGGTTTATACACGAGCAGTCCCAGATGCACCGACCAATCGCCTTTCTCTCCACACAAACGAAGTCCATATGAATGTCAGAGTTCAATCAGATTCTTCACAACCGGCGTGTACCAACAGTTTCCACTCCCATTAGAACAGTACCCGAATGTGATGATCGTACGTTAGTCTTGTCTGGTCCTACCACCTCAAAGCTCCCAGGTCCTCCCTACATTTCAAGCGCAGCTCCTCCCCAGCGCAGTTGTTTAGGGGTTCAGCTGCCGACCTTGGTACTACCGGACATGTGACTTAGGTATTTTCAAAAAAAGGTTCACATTTTCATATTATTTTTGTTTAAGTATAAGGGGGCACACGAGCAGTCGGCGCTCTTAGATGACCACCAAAGCCCGACATCCGCATGATTGTTACAAAGATGCGTTGCCTTCCCGATGGGCCACTCGCACCGCAGAAAATGCGAATGCAGCTGTCACCTTACTACTTACACTTACTTAATGCGGTGTCCTGTGAGAGGTAACTCCGGTGTTGTCCTGGTGTATCATGTGAACGAGATTCGAGAGGTCCTCCATCGTCTTCCTACCACACAGCATGGCGCTACCTCTTACGAGTACCTCTAGAATCCCAGGTCAGACCGAAAATTGTTATTGGGATTTTACAATTTCTAATAACAGTCCGGGGTCAGGAAGTCGGCGGTGTTACACCCCCGTGCCTCGGAGAGCACGTTAAGCCGTATCCTGCGCCTGATTTCTCCCCGGTCGTGTTGGAACGCCATCTCGTAGGAATATAATGCGTATGCAAACAAGCAGATTGGCACTACCTCTTACAAAGACACCTCTTACCAACATTGTGTCTGTTCCACTTCCAGTGTCCGCGACGGCTGCGGGGGCTGCGGCGCACTACACGCCGCTCCAGGTGCTCAGTGTGGTCACTCTTACAGTAGGCATATTTCAGGTAACAACTTTCTACTAATATTATAGACCCTAGGGGTGGGCATTGAACTTCATTGTGACATACACAATGTGACCTACATATGTCATTCAGACGCGTTGCCCTACAACCTCTTTCCTTCTTTAATGAGCCACCGGAAACTCATATCCGCACGACACGCGACACAGGCGCTTGTCGGTATCGTGTAAGAGAGCATAAAATAAATATTCACTTAAAATATATTTAGTAAGAGGTAGTGCCAAACTGCATGTTTGCATGCAGCCGAATTGGTCCGGCAAGACCGGGGAGGTCTTGCTTACTGGAGACCGGCGTAAAGTGACAGCTGTGCTGTTGCGTTTCGCGCGGTGTGTAAGTAGCCGGTGGCCCATGAAGGTGGGGGGAGAAAGGCAGCACATCTGTATAGCCTCTATACGGATGTCTATGGGCGTCGCTAGTCATTCAAAGGGCACCGACTGCTCGTTTGCGCCCCTATACCATAATAAAAAAAAGGAAAAAGAAATGTTGTTCTCCCCAGACTCTGATGTGGGTCCTCCGCCTGGGTGCAGTATCCACGCTACTCTCGGAGCCGCTGGTGAGCGGCTTCACGACCGCCGCCGCCTTCAACGTGCTATCCTCGCAGCTGAAGGACCTGTTCGGGGTCAAGCTGCCCAAGAGCGGGACCAATTACAAAGTCATATTTGTGAGTAAAGCTTTTTATGCTGTATACACATCGAAGACACTATTTTAACGATGTTGCCGGCGGCTTCGGTGTGTAGACAGTTTTAGTGATAGTCGGAATTTTTTTTTTAATGTGTAGAGTGGAGTTACGCTCTTTCGTAGCAAGGGCAGCTGGGGTTACGCTATCTCCTAGAGCAGACATGTGGGACTACGCTTACTCGTAGCACAGACAAGTGAAAGAAAGAAAGAATAAGTTTATTTGCATATCCAAATTACTAACAAACAATTTTCAAGGAACATAATAAATAAGATGGGTGCAAATTGGTCTCAAGCTCGGCGTTTGCTGGCATATGTCAGCGCCGATCTCCCGCTTGAGCCGCCTGTGGCTGCACGGTCGTACCAACGTAATACATACAAATGACATATTTATACTTAAACACATAAAGCTTCAAACATAATACAATTTCACAATTTTTACAAAATTTAATCATAATATTATTTTTATATAATGGCTAATATTGGCATAAAAGACAGTTTAATAATATACAAAAAAAAGAAGAAGATGAATATTGACACATTGACAAGTGGGACTACGCTCACTCCTAGCACAGGCAAGTGGGGCTACGCTCACTCGTAGCTCAGACAAATATGGATACGTTCACATGTAGCACACTCAAGTGAGACTACGCTCACTCGTAGCACAGACAAGTTGGGCTAAGCTCACTCGTAGCACATACAAGTGGGGCTAAGCTCACTCGTAGCATAGACAAGTGGGACTACGCTCACTCGTACCTCAGACAAGTGGGGCTACGCTCACTCCTAGCACAAGCAAGTGGGGCTACGCTCACTCGTAGCACCGAGAAGTGGAGCTACGCTCACTCGTAGCACAGACAAGTGGGGCTACGCTCACTCCTAGCACAAGCAAGTGGGGGTACGCTCACTCGTAGCTCAGACAAGTGGGGCTACGCTCACACCTAGCACAAGCAAGTGGAGCTACGCTCACTCGTAGCACCGAGAAGTGGAGCTACGCTCACTCGTAGCACAGACAAGTGGGGCTAAGCTCACTCGTAGCATAGACAAGTGGGACTACGCTCACTCGTAGCTCAGACAAGTGGGGCTACGCTCACTCCTAGTACAGACAAGTGGGGCTACGCTCACTCCTAGTGCAGACAAGAGGGGCTACGCCCACTAGAAGCACAGGCAGTGGGTGGTACTTGTTGTGTAATTTGAATTCCCCCATGTTTATAACTTACTGTTCTTCTTCTAATACACTAGGTATATTGTTCGTTACACACTCGTGTTCCAGACAGTGATGAACATGGTGCAGAACATCTCGCAGTTGAACTGGGCTGCTGTGGTTCTCTCGGTCATCACCTGCACCACCATAGCCTTCAACAACGAGCTGCTCAAGGTTAGTTAATGCTAATGTTGGTCTACTTCACTTCAACAATAATTAAAGTGTCCGGCAAGAGGTTGCAACCATCACAAGTGTCCGGCAATTTATAACATGATGTTTTTATATTATTCCAAAGAAAATATAAAAAAAATAAGCTTTATATTTTAACGAAAGTAATGTACTATTTTATACACCTTTGCTACCTTATTATTATTTACCTATACATATATACCTATTACCTATTATCTACTCAAGTAACCACGATCGAAATTCCATACTCGCTGATCGTTCTTACCTGTGTTGGAGACATGCGCAAAGAAATTTACAGCTTGTATAAAATTTTTCTCTTTTGGGTATAGAGAGGACGTGAATGTAGCTAGCATGTGTTATTCTGTCCCCAGCCGTGGGTGAGCAAGCGGAGTCGGGTGCCGGTGCCTATAGAGCTGATGGCCATCGTGGCTGGTACTCTGGTGTCGAGGTATTGCCACCTGAAAGAGACGTACGGCATATCGCTGGTGGGGAACATACCTACAGGGTAAGACGGGTTTGCTATAGTTTCATGCAAAACTTGATAACTAAAGGAGTCTTATATGCATGTCTGCGCGGTGTAATGACCAGCGTCTCGATCGACGCGTTAGACGAACAAAGAGTTTAGAGCAATCTCCCTACTTATGTCCGCCATCTTGTGTGAAGCGCCACCTTGATTTCACGACACGAGCATTACAATAGCTAATATTGTTCACGTAACTAACATACAAACAAGCTGTTTTATATATTAATTTTAAATATCTTATTTTGTAAAGGAAACTTATTATCAATTTTAACAGTGGGATGTACTAGGACGATTTTGTACCCGGTGGCATGCAGCTTGCGTGCTGCGGCACGACTGGTAATGCCCCTGCTCACATGAGCCTGCCGCAAATTGACAGCTGTCGCGATTTCTATGGCATGCGAGCTTCCCGTGGCTCATAGGAACAGTGATAGGAAGGAAGGCAACACAACTACATAACTACTGCTGCTGTATTATATAAAGGTGTCCCCACCGCCTGGCTCCATCCAACTACTGACCCCTCCTCCCCCCACAGGCTGCCGGTGCCGCAGGTGCCGCCGGTGGAGCTGCTGCCGGCGGTGGCAGTGGACGCCTTCACCATCACCATGGTGACCTACACCATCTCCATGTCCATGGCGCTGATCTTCGCGTCCAAGGACAAGTACGAGATCGACGCTAATCAGGAGCTGCTGGCGCTGGTGAGGGAATCACTTTCTCTTTCTTCCGCTGAGTTCGCCGGTTCTTCTCAGGGCAAGGCTAGGGTTGAACCGATAGTAGATGTAATTTTTGACATAGTTAAAATAGTACGACGTAAGTAGTTAAAGGGTACGTACGGAACCGTATTATGGCCACCGCGCACTTATCAACTCGGAAAGGGAACGTAACCGTATCACCTTGAACCTTTCAGTATTCTTTGTATGGAACTCCATACTACAACGCACGCTAATGGAAAACGTAACGTAATCGCCTCGTCTCGAAAAGAGAAGGCGATACGGTTACGTTCCCTTTCCGAGTTGATAAGTGTGCGGTGACCATTAGGGTCATCTTTTCCGTCTGATTATAAAGACGTTTTCTCAGGAATGCATGGAAGGAGAAAGTGTATGTTTACTGAAATGAACGTAGAATTTACCATACTTCTAAGTCAACGGCAACGTATTAGAGGGAGAGCGCACATACTGCGTTTTAGCAGCGGCGCTCAGCGGTTTTGCGACTGCACCGATACTGCATCACGATTAGCCGTTAAATCGTCAGTGTCTGCGTTCAGTCGCGGTATCGGAATCGCGCGATTTACCGACTGCTCCGACGTTCGATATGTAACACTCGCAATTTTTTGTGCTTTTAAGTGTGCGGTGAGTAGCGTCTGATCGCTGCATTTAGCTTCTTCGCCGATCACATATGTTAAAGTAGCGTATGTGCGGTGGCTCTTAAAGCACAGAATTTATTATACTTCTTAGTCGACTAAAATTGGTAAGTTATAGTTATTTCGTTGAAAACCCTTCAATCGTAACTAACGATACGACCTCTACTGTCCGCAGGGCGCCAGTAACGTGTTCGGTTCCTTCTTCAGTTGTGCGCCGCTGTGCGCCAGTCTGTCTCGCTCCTACATACAGTACCAGGTAAGTGCCATCTCGTTCTAACCGCTAACAATACTACAAAAATTAAAAGTGGTGTTTTGCAAATCTTTGAACCTGAAGGGCAGCAAGACTGACTCCACGTGAGTCGTGTCGCTACTCGTGCGTGCTCATGTGCGTGCATGCTTGCGTGCTCATGTGCATACATGCTTGCGAGCTCATATGCGTGCGTGTAACTTCGTCTCTTGTCCCAGGCGGGCAGCAAGACGGGCCTGACGTCGGTGGTGTCGGCGCTGCTCATCCTGTGCGTGCTGCTGTGGGTGGGCCCGTTCTTCGAGGTGCTGCCGCGGGCCGTGCTCGCATCCATCATCGTCGTCTCGCTCAAGGGCATGTTCATGCAAGTCAAGGATGTCTCCAAGTGAGTGGAACTGAGGGGGGAAAACGAGCAGTCGGGGACATTTTCATGACTACGGACACTCATAGACATCCGCATAAAGGTTATGTAGATGCGTTGTCGTCCTTCACCTTCCGTTCATGGCCACCGGCTACTATACCCGGAATTTTAATTCGATTCCAGATTTGACAATTTCAGTGTTGTAACGTTATGACAAGTACTAAATAGTGACGTTGCATAATTATTCGATACGGAAATAAAATATTTCCGAATCGATTCCTCTTGTTTATAGTATTATCAACTACTACTTTAATCGAAACTAAGTACATCAAAAAATTAAATATTTTTGAACGGATAATTTAGTTATGACGATTAATTAAGTATCAGAGTTTTCTTTAATAATTGTATGTGAAATTAATAAAAATATGTGATAATGAAGGAACATGAGAAATAAAACAAATGGTTGTAATATGGGCCTCCAATTGCACAGAAGTTTAATTTTTCACGTACTTGTAGACGTTGCGGATCATTATTTTTTCAGCAACAGTTAAAGATTTTCGTGGACGTTTTTTTTTTGGGGACAACAATATGTCCACGTCTTTTTGTGATGTACTTGGCTGAGGATCAATTTTGGAAAAAGAAACACTCAAAGTTTACAAAACGTAACAACACACACGACGTAAATAAACTTTAACAAAAACTCAACAAAATAACAAAATATCGCAATTAAACAAGATATCGTGCAGTCAGTCAGACTGGTAGAATGAAGATAAACAAAATGGCGGTAGCCGTCCGATCTCGCGTGTATTGCCAAGACAGAAAACTATCTATCTAGGCTCTTTTATTATAAGTTTTGTTTTTTAATATAAATAACAAAATAATATAAAAAACAAAAATATTAAGCACTTGTTATTAATTAATAATGATTATTATGAATTATTATGTATTTATTTCAATAAAAATCAATCATTTATTCTTTAATTGGCACACCGACATTATATTTATAAAATTACATAAACATAAAATCGCGATTGTTTATCGATTGTTGTGTTCATCACTAATATGTTATATGTGGTATCATTATTTTATAAAATGACAGTAGCTATTGTAAAAATTGGAATCGAATTATAATTCCGAGTATAGATTTACGCGGTAAGCCCACAAATATGTTTTTACTCAATTGTATATAAATTAGTACGTGTATGTTCCAGGTTCTGGAGACTGAGCCAGCTGGACGCCTTTGTGTGGCTCGTCACCTTCCTCGTCACTTTGCTCATCAACATAGACATCGGGTAACCACCTCACCACAGCCTTACTTAATTTTTTTTTTTTAGATTACTTAGTCTTTTTTTTTTTGGTGACGCAGGGGAATGCCTTTACGCACGATACCGGGGAGCTGGGGTGACTCCCGGGCCTGTGTCGGGCTCGGCGCTAGCGTGCGCCCCTACCGACTAAACCCCTGCGGGTGCCTTCAGCCGCATAGTTGGAGGGCCCCGGATCTACAAGCAACAAGGCCCACCGGCGACAGGCTGGCCTCAATGACAGGGCCAGACTCTTTCCCCTATGGGACTGTCCGGCATGCCTTTGACCCTCGATGGGACCAGTGCAATGGGGTCAGGTTCCCAGCCTAACCCCTGGTCCCAAACTTTATAAGCTTAAAAGTAGCTTATTTGGATGTCCTCGTCCATCCGGTTCCTCAGAGGAGCCACCTTCTTGCGGTCTTATTTAGTCTCACCTCAGCCTTATTTAGTCTCACCTCAACCTTACTTAGTCTCACCTCAACCTTACTTAGTCTCACCTCAGCCTTATTTAGTCTCACCTCAACCTTACTTAGTCTCACCTCAACCTTATTTAATCTCACCTCAGCCTTATTTAGTCTCACCTCAGCCTTACTTAGTCGCACCTCAACCTTACTTAGTC
>LUGF01045536.1:140427-151432 GCA_001625245.1 Calycopis cecrops
CGCCGTGTCGGGTCGGGTTACGTCCGACCGCCCGGCCGGCACCGGACGTATACGCTTTCACGAAGCGAAGCCCCGCAACTACACGAGCGGGAGCGGCTACCGACTGCGTCACACCGACGTGAAATAACTATTTATATAGAGTACTGAAACTAAATTTTAATAAAACTATATAAATGTCGGGGACACCTCATTGTAGTACACACAACACACGCCGTGGTCAATAGGAGGGGAAGAGGGTAATGCATCTGTTCAGAAATTGTGCAAATGTCTATGGGCTTCGTAATTATCAAGACTCCAATTGCTCGTTTGCCCCACTGCACTATATAAAAAAAATATTATCTTTGAATATTACTTATCGAATATTTTCAGAATGCACTTTTTATGTCTTGGATTTTAGTGCGAATCATTGATTTCCATTATCCTGGAGGCGATGGGTGGTGGCAGTCATAACATGATGGCTTGATTTAATCATCGTAGGAAATATTGAAAACACTGTCCTAGGAAAGAAAATAGGAGAAGTAGGAAATGATTCCAATATGAGGGATATTAGATAGGATAGGTCGAAAGAGACGAGATATCATTTTTAGTTTAAATAAATAAACGTTTATTTGAAAATTTACACGTATAGTACAACAAAAACAATCATACGAATTAGTTATTGCAAAATTGGCCCCAAACTCGGCATCTAATAACATATAATATGTCAGCACTTCAGCGGTCTTCGGCTGGGGCTATATGGTGACACACGGACACGCATACAACAATTAGTTTATATTATAACTTATTTAAAATAATATATTGTTAAGTAGATTCACAAACAAGAATTATAACCAACATGACAACGACAAAAAAAAATTGCTATAAACTATTGTATAATTATTGTATTTTAAACAAAAATATTCCCAATGAATATTTTTTATGATATAGGGGGCAAACGAGCAGGCAGAACCAAAACAGTGTCTTGCTCCATAAATATTGCGTAAATTGAACATGTTATTATCTTATTAATATTATAAATGCGAAAGTTTGTATATTTGTTTGTTTGTTTGTTACTCCGTCACGCAAAAACTGCTGAACCGATTTTCATGAAATTTGGCACACACATAGAGAGTAACTTGGATTAACACATGGGATGGGAGTTTTTAACCCGAAAAAATGTTCCTTTAGGGTGCCATGGGATGTTTTTATACGGTATCGAAATTTGCGCGGGTGAAACCGCGGGGCGCAGCTAGTACTAATATAAAATAATAGTTTGGTGCCCAGGTAGGTAAAGGTACAAAAAGGAGGTCTTACCGCTTCCAGCCGTCTCTTCCAGACAACCAATCTGGTGTAGTAAGAATGTTGTTTTTCGACAAAACGGCGCCGACACGTGTAACACGTAACACTTTTCGTTAGTTAGCTGACAGCCGTTGAATTTTAATGGTCACAGTTATGTTAAAAACTTCTTCAACGTTGAGAAATGTGTTTATCAATACCTACGCATTTATTTATAGTATAAGGGGACAAACGAGCAATCGGAGTCATTTTCATGGCTACCAACACCCATAGACATCTGCATAGAGGCTATACAGATGCGTTGCCCCCCTTCCTTCTCCACAACGCACGAAACGCGACAGCACAGCTGTCACTTTAAGCCGCGCCGATTTCGTGTAGTGCATATTAGTGATAGTGATCACAGAGTACCTTTTATTATACAGAGAGATAGTGATGTTATTTGATGATAGTGATTTCTAGACGCAAAACAGAATAAAGAAATACATTATATAAAATGAAATGCATATGCATGCTTCTTGCACGCACATTGAATGTGTAGAATTATAAATATGATTTGCAGAATATGTGAATAAATTAATAATGCGGCTAAGTAAAAAACTGTAACGTATTTGTATACTTAATAACATATCGTTATGACGATGCATGGCAACGGCTTCGCGTTTTGTGCGGTGTTAGGCTACTCTGTGACACATCACACATTACAGAAGGGCAAAGCGTTCGCATGTGAACGTCGACAGTTACCAAAGGCACCGACTACTCGTTTGCGACATTGTACTAAAAAAAAGTCTATAGACAGCGAACGACTACGACTTCTCATTAGTATATGTGTGCAAACATGCAGTTCGAGCGATTCCCGTGGCTGCCGATACAGACATTTATATGCGTTGCCCTCCTTCCTCCTCCTTTCTTTATTCGAACGATGATGATGTATAAAAGAAGTTTCCGATGACTGGGCGCTTTGCAAGCGGAGCGCCGAAGGTCCATGACTGGAACATGTGCGACTTTACGAGCTCGTCGGAGCCCAATCTCGCTTGTTAAGCAGTGCGGGACTGAATATTTGAAATACTGCGGGTCCCAAATTACTTATGTCTGTAGGGTATCGTGCCTTATAAAGTTATAAGGAAAAATCCTACAAGGGTCGCATCCTTGTAGGTGCTCCTACAATTATACGATTTGTTGTCTCACTGTACTTAGGAATCTGCAATCCTATTGAAGCACAGAAGAAATCATGTTTCAAAGTTCACGCAATGTCTACACTCTGTATTAACTTTAAGATTTGGGCACCACAATTTATCTACATCCTATATTTACCATGATAAGCGTCAAAAAAAAATTATAAAGAAACGAATAGGAAAATCAGTTAATTATAATAATTAGATCTCGGAAACAACCATTACAAATTTATATTTGTAGTTCATTTCATTAAAAAAATACAGTCGAATCGATAACCTCCTCTTTTTTTGGAAGTCGGTTAAAAATGGGCACACGCGCCTCCGTTTGTACCCTTTAGGAACGCAACCCTAAAAAGAGCTCGATCCACAATTTGTAAGGTGCAATTGAGTGGATTCAGTACAAACTGGTATAGAGTATCTCCGGCCCTATTGCAGAAGTAGGTATGTACTTGATTTATCTAAAATTAGACCTTTATTTAGGTACTAGGAATACAGGTGTAGGACAATAATAGATTTCTATTAAAGTCTCAAGTATCTAGTCGAATTAACTTTTTTGCCATAGTATAAAAAACGGCAAACGAGCAGTCGGAACTGTTTTCATTACTAACGCCATCGCATAGAAGCCGAGATCTATTGCCCTCCTTCCTCCTCCCCGCCTCTATGGGCAACCGAAAACTCTCACTCCACACGAAACGAGACAGTACAGCCGTACACTTTACGCTGGTGAAACTAGAGGTACCTCCACAGTCGTGCCAGCCCAATTCGTAGTACCTCTTACTGAACTCGTAACTACCACCCAGTAACTTTTAATCAATTTACTTTTGACTGAAACTGCAAAACCAAAATGTATAGTTTATTTACAAGATTCGAGTGAAACCGGCCCTAAGACTAGTCGTAATAGACAAGCAATTGTAATGAACGTAAGTTGCAGATACGCGGCTAATCAATAACCCGCGTTTGTCGCCATTTCTTTATCTGCCCGATCCGAAGTGTTGCTGATATTTGAATGAATGGTGGTGTGAGCGCGCACGGGGCGGCAACGCCGCGCACGCAGCGGCAACCTCGCGCCGCACAAACACGCGGAGCGGCAACGGCGCACACTGATTCAGCACAACACATTCAGGATTCCACGGCGGACTTACATTGTATTTATAACTTTTAATTTCTAGGAAATATGTCTTGCCTATGGGAATAGCGCGGTGAATTGTACCTTGCGTAACGGTTGTTAGCGCCGACCAGGGGCTTAGTTTATAATTAATTATAATTATGATTTAATTTCGGCTACGGTATATAGAGAGGTTAGGTAATAAGACAACAAAACACAAGTGTGTGCGTAGATAAGTAATCTCTATTTAATATTTATGCATTACCTGCTATTCGACTCGACCGGAGAGATCGACGGCTTAACGAGTGGAAATTATATTACCGCAAACTTCCTGACCGGTCACTATTATTAGATTTAAAAAAATATTGTTTTGGACTAAGGCAGGCCTCGAACACGCGGCTGCTGCGTGCCACTCCGAGGAGTCGGCTAGCGTGTGTAGTTGTTAGATATTTGTGGACGGCGCGCCTGCCAGCACGCCTGGCGGCTATGTCTAGCTCATAATAACATGCCTAGCTACAGCAGACAGGTAATTGTGAACTTACTTCTAACATATAAATTATCCTGTCCAGATTGTATAGGTCGCGCAAAGGATTTAGATCACTCGGCGAAAATTATGAATGTTTGCGAAACACACGAAAACAGTGCCGATAGGTGATAAGCGCGACATGACAACTCATCAACCTAATTATTTATTAATACACAATTACACAACCATAGGCGTGAGGTGAAAGACTGAAGCTTTCGGCGTGACAGCTCAATTTTTCTTACCCAATTCTAATCTAACTTACCTACATTAGCTAATTGTAATATTATATCGATAAGATTGTTTTGTTTGTTGAGAATAGGCTCCAAAACTACGGTACGATGTTCACCATTGTTTCAGGAGTAACATTGGCTATCTTATATTATTATGATTGAAATTTCTTATTCGGCTAGTTGTAGTACACTTTACGTATTGAGCATTGAACGATAACGCTCACAACTCATCGCGCTAATTATACCTGTTTCAAATTGTTTTGAAACTAGATAGCCCCGAATATTATGGATTGGACCCTCAATTGTGGTAGTCCCTTTGTTGGGTAATTCCGTAAGCGGCCTCGGACCTACCTGCCCCAGTTATCCGCAGGGGCAATCTGAATAAAAACTCCGCATGGATTTATGCAGAGGTTTTGCGGCGGGAAAAAAATGAATAGATTTTTTACTGATAAAATATGAATACGAGGAATGAGATGAAGCGGAGCTCGTGATAATTTAAATTGGACTTTAAAATAACTATGACTAGTAAATGTAGTAAGAGATAGGTAGAGAAGCTATTAATGCATTGCAACCGAATCGGCCCGGTAGGTATCATTTCGACTGCGTATTTCACTCTGTATATTATGTGGAGCTTGTGACTGGGACCTGGCGCTCCCGGATTTTAAAATGTACTAAGATGTTTAGTAAAAGGGTATTGGGTAGTTACGCTATTCGCTGCACAATTTTCAACTCCTATTTCTTAATATATTATGTGGAGTTTGTGACCGTGACCTTTGGCGCTCCCTAGTGGAGGGGGNNNGGGGGAGGGGGGGGCTACTTGCAGCTGTTTAATTATTTAGCAAGTCTACTTTACCTTAGTAATGGAGTGATTTTTTATGGCGACGTAAATGTTATCGCGCAAAATAAATTCCTTGGTGATTTATGTGGCCACGTCACCGCGACCTTCCACCTTCTGGCAATCGATACCTCGCGCGCGCGGGCAAGAGAGCATAGCGTCGTGTTTTGTCTATAGTACGGTACTACCATTCCCCTCCTTCCCTCGTTCCTATCCTAGCTGTCACTTTATACGGTGTCAAGTGTGCGAATGGTGCCTTCCCCGGTCGTGCCGGTTCATTTCCAGTGCAGCATGACAATGCTTAAGAATATCTCTTACAAGTAGCTCGTCACATCTGTCTCTGAAGTCTATAATGTATATCAACATTCTAAAATTTTTTAACCTCCGTCCGTGAGTGCCAAGAAAATATTATACAAAATTTGTATTATTATTTTTCCTTTTCGATGAAAGAATGCTTTTACAGATACCACCTATGTAAGTACGAAAGAGCCTAATCCAAGAATAGTTGAAGTAGTTACGGGGGACTCGCATCTTGAAACACGGAGTATGCACGTTTATCAACTGATCATGATGAATTGTTCGTGTTATAATAATAATACACCTCATAAGAGGCTATGGGAGGAAGAGAGGATATCGGAATGCTAAATAGTAAAGGAACTGGAAGAGTAAAGATACATGTGGCACTCAGTTCGGGGATCTGATGTAAAGGTACGTTGTTGTTGTAGCAGCTGAACCTCAGGACAACTTTTACAATTAAATACAAAATCAATCCATTCAAACATACACACTTGAAAGACGTAAGAACTTCGGCAAAGGACTAAAAATAATCACTGCAAACGGTGACAAGTGACTACACCAATAATATAGTTGAGCTAGCATCATAGATATATCAGAAATTCTTTCATTATAATATATCTATGGCTAGTACTCCTACTAATATTATAAATGCGAAAGTTTGTTTGTATGTTTGTTTGTTTGTTACGTTACTCCTTCACGCAAAACCCGTTGAACCGATTTTCATGAAATTTGGCACACGAGGGTGACTTGGATTAACACATAGATTAGTTTTATCTCAAAAATGTTGCTACGGGATGCCATGGGATGATTTTCTATTTTCCACGGGATCGAAATTTACGCGGGTGAAACCGCGGAGCGCAGCTAGTCTGTTTATATACTCTTTTCCTCACTAAATAAAAAATAGATCCTCACTCGCTACGTGCCGTGGCCCGTGACTGTGCCTCGCTCAAGAGCGCCCTCCGGGCTCACACCCGCCCTAAACCAACAGGGGTTGTTCAGGTAGCGGCCCCGCATTCCCGGGGTGTATTAATCTTGATCAGACGTTACCGGAGTGTTATCATTCATTTGTACCTCGCTTGTTACGATCATCATCATCAGCGTGTATCCGTCAGCCGCGGGAGCAGCGTGCAATGTACATCAGGACGGACGATACATAACCATACTGTTAGAATACAATACAATTTTATTTAGTTACTAATTTTTTTAGTATAAGGGGACAAACGAGCAGTCTGCGTCATTTAGCTGTAAGAGCCGTCACGTAGCTGTAAGAAAGGAAATAAATAAATAAATAAATAAATAAATTTTCATGACTAGCGACGCAGCGACGCCCATAGAGATCTCCTTCACTCCCCCCTCCATGGGCCACCAGTTACTTATTACCTACTTACTTACTTATTGATTACTTTATAATCAAGTGACCTTCTTCAATCAGAAATACAGTCATGGAAATTGTTTATTTTGGCACATAGCGCAGTGCGAAAACACCAAGGTGACGCGAAGCGTATGTTGATGTGATAGTCGGAGGGTGTATACTGAGGAGGCCAGACGGGAGACGGGACAATAAGGTTGTAGAGCTGATGCTGCGATTGGAAGGTTGTCGACCATGGACTAGGCTGAGATCATCCTCTCATCTATAGAGGATTGGCTGCAGGCAGATGAGTATGTTGTGGACAAAAATAGTTGATGGTGGCCACATGGTGACTACTCGGTGTCAGCTAGAGGTCAAACTGTATTTCCGCTCTATATTTCCTCAGTAATAGGTATATACCAAATAATAATTTGATTGATATGGTATGGCATGGTATTTTGCTATATATTTTCCCTATTATTCATTATTTCATATGCACATGTTTACAGCTTGTTTTGTGGTCATGAGATTGACCTTTATCCAACTCAGGGGACATTGCCTGAGAAGTTGGCAAATGAGCTCATTGTTTGCCAACTTCTGTGGCAAAGTAATAGAGATTATTGATTACTAGAGCAAGCTCTTATTCCTCCTGAACCCATTTAACTACTTCTTCTTCTTTTATTGTGTCAATGGCACCATTTAAATTGACTAATTACACTAAATATTGAAAATTATTAAAAATTTCATTTTGCCGGACCAGTAATTTGTTACGGAAAGGCCAACATCTGACACCTGCATGAGGTCGGCTTTGGTGCAGTTGGTAGGGCAGAGGACAGGGACAATACACGGGTCTTGTCCTGGTCTCGAATTAATTAAACTACAATTTTAATAGATTTTTTTTAATAGTATAAAGGGGCAAATTCCACTTTCATGACTACCGACGCCCATGTACATATGCCGGTTTCGTATAAGCGAGAGGTACCTCCCCGATCGTGAAGACCCAATTCGGCTGCATGCATGCAGCGTAGCACTACCTCTTACTAATATACACAAAAAAAAAGAAGAAACACTAAACCGATAGGAGGTACGAGCATGATAACATATTAAAGTCGACTAACTAACATTTGGTTTTTTCTAAATTACCAAGCAGCGGAAACTACTTTACATAGCTGCTTTTTTTCCTGTATCTGAACTGCATAATCTCATTTCTTGCTAAATTTCATGTTTTTAGTCACCGGGGATTTTAATTACCTTTGAGGTTAGCAACGGATTCGCATGAGATATTTAACTAGCTGCGCCCCGCGGTTCCACGCGCATAAATTTCGAACCCGTGGAAAATGGAAAATCATCCCATGGTATCCCATAGGAACATTCTTTCGGAATAAAAACTGTCATATGAGTTAGATAATCCAAGTTACTCTTTATGTGTGTGCCAAATTTCAAGAAAATCAGTTTTTGCGTGAAGGAGTGACAAACAAACATACAAACTTTCTCATTTATAATATTAGTAGGATGTCTGTATCATTCACACTTTATTATATAATATATTTTAATAATACAGTGTGAAAGTACAAAGATGAATCAAGAGGTGTGTTAGGTGATGTTGAGTGGCATCTGTTGTGTTTATCTATCCCATGAGGGTATAGTGCTGTGAAAATGTAATGTATATGGTAGTCAGTTACTTGATGCCAAACTATGCACATAAAAAATGGGCACGAAATTTGGCACTGGAATAACTATGTAAATTGTATTACTCATCATGCTACCAGTTTGGGCCCTGCACGTTCAATCTATATGCATTTAATGTATTGTATGTAACTTAAATTCACCACATACATTATCTGAACATGTTTTAATTTCCAACCGTCCGCGAGTGCCATACTACCCATGGTAGTATTTGTACGGCAAATGAATGAACTAGAACAATTTCGAGCACAAAAGTTGGCAATTGTGAATATAAGTGCATGAACGCCGAATTCCAGCCCTCTGCGGGTCGGCCGGGTCCCCCTCCCGCCGCGTGGGGGTGGGGTTCGACCCCCGGGACCTTGAGCCCGGGCGAATCAGCTGTTCGCGGCGCGTCTAGATGTTCCCTCGGAAATGTTCCCGCAGCAGACAAAAGGGAAGCCAACAATGGGAGAAATTGTGCGTGAACCGTTATAGATCACTTTATTTATGTTGTGGAACGTTCCGCCTCGCCGTTCGCGTTTTACTATATTTGGCAAATGGGATTTGGATGGTTGAAAAGCTCAATTCCATGGTATACTTTTTTTAACTCTAAGAAACGGTTTAAGGCGATAAAATGTGAAGGGTAAAATTGTTTGTATCTTCGAGCATAGCACCAGCGTAGCTCTTTACGGAAAATGCATTTACGCACCGCCTCCCGGCCCTGGGTGGGGCAGGGTGTGTTGTCTGTACAGAACGTTGTACAACACTAATGATGTTCCCCGTTTACGCAAATATTACTCATTACTCATTAGTCATTAGTCATTACAATAAAACATTTTTTTTTGTAATGAGTAATAATCGCGTAAGACATCATTATGTTATACAACAGTCTAATAAAGACCTTCACGGCCTGCGACGTTTCCGACTAGAGAGTAGATAATGCTATAATGTACTAAATTGAAGAGGAAGGTTTATAAGTTTTGATGTTTTTTGTATTATATGGATAATCGTAAGTATTGAGAATAAGTGAAGACTCAGGGGCGTAGCTACCGCCGTATCCGCCGTATCAATTATACGGGGCCCCGGGTCACAGGGGCCCCCAACGACCGTTAGCGAAAATTAATAAAAACATATTTTTTTGTCAGAAATCTTTACTCTTCATAAGGGCCCCCACAGCATTTTCTATACGGGGCCAAGCCAGGGCACGCTACGTCACTGAGTGAAGTGTGTAACAGACGTAAGCGACATGTTATGTTCGATTGCTATTTCACGCTGCGTAACTTGAATGGTTTTCAAGTTACAATTTTTTCACAAAAATACGACCGCCCATTAAGGGAGGAGGAGGAAGGAGGACAACGCATCTGTATAACTTATACGCGGATGTCTATGGGCGTCGGTAGTCATGAAAATGCACAGATTGTTCGCTTGGCCACTTATACCATAAAAAAATACATGATCCACTCAACGAACAATGGAGCCCTACACAATGTGATGATGATGGCAAACGTAGGAAGTAAAGCAATTGATGTCAGATTACGTTATGTACTTAATACGGCTTCGGCCCTCCGCTAAACCCGGCTCGATATAATCTCAGGGGATTACACGGCCGCGCACGAGGTCGCGAGTTCAAATCCCGACAAGGACATTTTCAGATGCGGATAATATCTAGCGCAAACGTTATTGCTGTTTCCAACTGGACTAGTTTTGCGTGAACCGTTATTTTACATCTTCTAGCAGGTATACGACCAGGTATCGAGAAACTGGTTGTATTGAAGAATATGTCAGAAAAGAAAACCAGCGAAGAAACCGGCGAACATGGTACCGGCTGATCTGACCAAATTAGCCCCGTAATGAGACTCAGTGTCTGCGACATCGAGACAGGCTTAAGAAAGAGCTGAAGGCGACTCGTCACTCGTCAGCCTTTGGGAAACCTTTCCTCGATGAGCACGTGTTGTAATGCAGATTATGACTCAGTAGAAGGGACAGTTCTCAAATTTATTCTGTGCACACATTTATGATAGCTCAGAATATATTTGAGGACTGCTACAGTAATATCTGAATGAGTACAGCGATCAGTCTTAATATAATTAGGAAATATTAGCTGTTTGACGACACTGTATTTTAGTTATTGCGATTTGTTAGTTATATATAGTTAGTAAAAAAAAAATGAGTTTTAGACTGCCTGCCTGTTTTCGACTGCCTCGTGGTCTAGTGGTGTAAGAGAATGGGGGAATAGAGAGTGCACTTGTGTCTGCGCGCACACTTGTGCACTATAATATTATATTCTGCGCAGATGGAGGCGGATATTATATTCGGCCCATGGAGGTGGGAGGAGAAAGGAGGGCAGCGCATCTGTATAGCCTCTATAGTCTATGCGGATGTCTATGGGCGTCGGTGGTCACGAAAATGTCCGTGACTGCTCGTTTGCCCCCCTATATCATAAAAAAACATCGGTTGTCTGTAAAGTCGATTTACTGACGATAGTTGAACGTGACAACGTCTTAAGAAAATACTGATGGAATGGTAGCATTTTTCAAAAGAAAATTTTAATT
>LUGF01045536.1:164914-176704 GCA_001625245.1 Calycopis cecrops
CTCGTTTGCTCCCTCATGCTATGAAAAAGTCTCCATAACGACCAACTTTGTTAAGTAATCTTTGCTTTGTTATGGTCTGGCCAAGGTTTACATATTTAAAGAATTATTTTTAACGTCAATCAAACATGATAAAAAGTAACATATAAATTTAGAATCAATTCTGATGTGCGAAACATTCTCAGGTTCGAGGTTAGTTTAAGCATTTCATCATAATAATTTAATGATGAATCATTTGAATAGAATTGTATTAAGAATAAATTATAACATTTTCATTATTTTAACTATTGTATGTATGTTAAAATGACTGTAATAACGGTATATACGGAAATATGTTGTTATTAAAATTAAAATACATTTCCTTCATATAATGTTGAATAATAAAAAAAATTTGTATAACGGGAGGTGTATATTTTTTTTCGATGGAGCTCTCTAACGCTTTACATGATGAGGGGCGCTATTGGGGTTGCCAGACTCAAAAATCAAAACCTTTTTCAAAAATCTAAAAATTTTGCCTTGAAAGCTACGCTCCGCTTATCGGTAAGACACCCTGGATTTTTAAAGAAAAAAAATGGTGGTTTTGTCTTATACAATTGTTATGTCTTTAAAAAACGCCCGCGAACTTTTTGGTAAACTCGTCACAAGCCGGAAAGGCTGGACTTGTGTAAATTTGGCCTGACACAACAGCTGGACACGTCCGGCCAAGTCCTGGCAAGTGGCAACCCTAGGCGCGATAGACCCGCATGGCGTATCGAAGTGGAGGACGTAGCCAGGGACCAGGGGCTAGTCGCCACTCGCAGCCAGGCGCGTGGGTGCGGCAGGTGCCGGTTTATGGGGTCAATGCTGCCATCGGCAGGCGCCCTCACATCCACCCATTGATGTCTATATAAATGGAAGACTGATATATTATGTAGAAGAAATTAAAAAATGGGGCAAAACTGGGTACAATCATCGCCTTAGTATAAGTATGAAATGTCTAATTCTCGAGACCGTCTAGTACTTTTATAAAACATTTATGAATCGAAAATGAAGTCTCAGAATACAGCAATCTTAAAACGCTTGTGCTCTAACTTATGTTTGGTGCACTGGCCAGAAACTGGGGCGCTGGCGACCGGCTGGCGGTACAGAGCTCAGATGAGCGGAGCATGTCGCGCCAGGTTCGCGGGTTCTAATCCCGCCTAGGTCATGGATGTTATTTACGTATTACATGTATTTCAATAATAAAAATCTTACATATTATATAAAATTTCTTAAATTCATAAAACATATTAAAAATATTTCAATTGTCTAGTACCCGTCACACAAGTCCACAGATATTATATTTTATAAATTCGGGCGCTGTCGCGGGCGGCTTGCCCGAGTGTCAGCTATCCAGTTACGTGGAGATCAGCGCATCCGGCCGATGGCGCGATGATCAGCGGCCGCACATGCCACTGTGAGAAACATGCACGGCCTGCTGTGGGAACGAGGTTACAAATATATTTCGCTTTATTTTGAGCAAAAATATAACTTTCTTGAAGTTTTAGAAAGCGTTAAAGTTATGCTTGCAACGAATAACAAATATCTTGTAAGAGGTAGCTCAATTGGAGCCGAGTAAGCACGTGAAGTGATGGTTGTGCTGTTGTGTTGATTATGGTGCAGCAGCCGCCATTTTTAAGATTCCTCTTACATATCTCAGCCTCTTAACGAAACTACTCCCATAATAATATCCAGCAAAAATAATAATAATGTTACACATCAAACAACTTTCTAGAAAGTGAGAAGAGTCGCACTCAGTGGCGTCGTCCTACGACCTCCAGTCCGTGTAGCCGGCCTGTAACAACGTCAGGCTGCATGTTATTTGACAGCGTCGTTATCGGCTGTGTCCACACTCCGCTCGCGACTGATAACCGGTCGCTGGGCTGCGTGATTGATACGTGCAGATTATCTGTTGGGACGAAATGTGTTGTTCAACATTAAACCTACGTAATGCCTGCCGCTCGCCACTCGAGGGACATATCGTGGTAAAGTTGGGGATATTGTTAAATATACAGTGTTGTACTATCGACTACGACAGTTCCCAACGTTTTTTTGACTAGGGACCACTTTAATATTATTCTCGATATCATTGACCAAAACGTAGGTATAATAAAATCGCTCACTAACTTACGGCAACCAACGGCTTACAGACTGCTAAATTTAAAATCATTCGCGGACCATATTTTGGCTTCTGTGGACCACTAGTGGTCCGCGGATTACTGGAACTGGTCTGGGAACGATTGGAATAGAAGGTAGGTATTAGGAAATCGGCTCCAACACGCGATTAGAGTATAACTCTTTACGACTGTGACTCTAGAGTAAAAAATAAAGCGCTAAATGTTGTAGAGTCTAGAGTAAAAAATAAAGCGCTAAATGTTGTAGAGTCTAGAGTAAAAAATAAAGCGCTAAATGTTGTAGAGTCTAGAGTAAAAAATAAAGCACTAAATGTTGTAGAGTCTAGAGTAAAAAATAAAGCGCTAAATGCTGTAAATGTTTCATCACACCATTGTACTAAACATATTTGTTTCAACCGTGGATATAAACAGCGTATAATCTAAACGTAGTTTTCTATTTTATATCTTTACATAAGTTGATTCAGATTCGGCTACGAGTATACAAAAAGATAAGAGTTGGAACTTATCTGTAGAGTTTAATCAGTCATTATAAAATTTTAACAATACCTGCCCGTCTGTTCAACGAACTAGCTGATATTTATAAACATTGTCGTGATTTCGGCCGCGTGTGTGAGTTCGCCAATTTGTCTGTGTGTGTGTGTCCAGTGATCTCGGCCAGCAGCAGCAGCGTAAGGCTTCCTAGGTAATTGGATCGCATTTACATAATTCGTGGTATTTGTACTTTGTCTGTATCCCGATATATACCGTGGGAGGTATCAGGACACATACAGTCCTATATAAACTTAACGTAATTATAGTTTTGTACGGTCGTCGTAAATCTGGCTAAAAGGAGAGCTGCGTCAGCTGCTTTGTCGGCTTTAACCAAGTGACGCGATATTTGAATATTAGAAAGGAACAATGCGAATAAAAAACCATGATGTGTGTATACAGTCTATCGTAAATTGTGCAAATATATATTTTTTTATCTTCTGTGAATGTTATCTCCATTAAAGTATTACAAAATCAGGAAAGGGCATAAGGTATAAAACTGATATATGTGTTAATTTTGTCTAGTCCAAGCTAGCGACACTATCAGATATGTATTTGGGTCAATTAGACAGCTATCCTCAACAAAGTAACAAATATACCACGGCCTCTACTCCAATATAAGTCCAATGTACGCGTCGCCCTAAAATAGATAGTCGCTACTTATCTTTGACAGATGTAAAAAATATGTAAAGTAGTAATGTTACAGTGAAACATTATTAGAAAGTAGACGTAGTTCATCACAAACATGAGGAAAGTCTAAACATGCGAGCGACCTTCGGGACACAGAGCACGAACGCCGGTATAATAAGCCTTACCGGCGTACTGGTGTAGTTATACTGCGGCGCCAGCACGATGACCTGTGACGCATCCGCTCGCGGCGCGGAACGGCACAAGCGACGCGCTCGACGATATCGAACCCTATTTACATGTAATAAGGTTGAGTTTACATCGAAGACGGCGGTAGAAAGTGTGTTTATTTTGTAGGCTGTCAGACGCAAGTGCACTGTGCTGTGTGCAGTGTTCCGAGAAGCGAGACAGCCGCTGTTCACATGTTAGGACGCGTCAGGGTAAACATAGAAGGGACGTGAAGAGGCGGCAGGCGATCATGATCAGCGCGCCTGCAGCCGCGTCACGATATTGTAAATGAATGATCGATTGAAGGTCCTAGGTTTTGTTTTCGGGTCGAATTAAGTGTTGATGACATTTTATAATTAACATCTTGGAGTCGGGTAGTTGGCGAAGTTCTTGTCCATGTTTCATAAAAACACGTAAAGCCAAGATAATTTATCTCTGGTCGTGTACAGAGGTCGTCCTATTGGCATTAGGAAGAGGGAATTAAGAGTAGGTATCTGTTTGTGAAGTTGGACTATATTTTTTATGCTGCGCCGTAACCTAAAATGGACGAGCATATACTATTATTGTTATCATTAAATACTTATAACTACTATTTATAATTATATGGGCGCCGGTACTCACTGGTCGTAACTTAAGCTGCTCGGTAGCTCGGTAGCTACTATAAACAAAATGTAATATTTCGCGTAGTAAATTTCTATCATCAATACCTATTACATATATAGAATGAACACGGCCAATCGTACGCGCTACACATGTACACATGTCGCGTGTGGTGCGGTCCCCCGCCGAGATTCTGTCCGTTACGACTTCCTCTGGCCGAGCGCCGCGCTACATCAGACTCACCGAAATAGCCGCCTCGCGCTTCTAGGAACCCGCTTCTAAAGCCTGTCACACACTAAACAGATACGATAAGATTTTGAGTGCGTTCCAAAAATCACTGCGAATACTGCTCAGAACTTTTACAGCTACAAAATTGATAAAGAATGGTACTAACAGTAAATTTCGAAACCCAGCTTTTATCTGCGTATAAAACCATCCTTCAATATATGTTTTTGCCTACTTGATACTTGACTGTAAAATATGCATAGTGTGTGGTGCTACTTGAGTTTAGTATGAAGAGCGATATTCGCAGATAGATATCGTACCGCATCTGCATAGTGTGCAATAACCTTAACAGCAAGACGAACCAGAGCCAACACCACTATTACTTCGTCTCATTGTATTTGTTGTTTGCGAAAATGTGGCTTATTTATCATACCAAATAGTAATAATCACTACATAGTATAAAACAAAGTCACTTTCCGCCGTGTGTGTGTCTGTATGCTTAGATCTTTAAAATTCCACAACTGTTTTTGATGGGGTTTTTTAGAGTGTTGAATCACTCTATCTATTAAAAACCCCATCAAAAGAAATTAAGGTTTCTAATTCTATGTATAATAACTCAATTTTCGAAGTCCGAAATCCACGCGGGCGAAGCTGCGGGCAGAAGCTAGTACATAATATCAATCGGAATGTTTTATAAAAGTATAAATGGGTGTACATAATAGATATAGTACATAGAAAATCCAAAGCGTTCAGTAGTTTTGAAATGATGAAAGGACATCATCGTGATGTTTCAGTGGCTTTAACTAACAAAAACAAATGATTTGTCTACCAGACGACAATGACTTCATAGTATTTAATTAAACAAAATAACCCCCATATATGTTTTTTATTTAAAATCCTCAAAAACACAAAACAATATGTCAAGAACCAATATATCTCACTGAACGATGTTAAAAATAAAAATATGGTAGAACAAATCATTTGTTTTTGTTAGTTAAAGCCACTGAAAATGTATGAAGATGTTGAATTTTTGAACTCCAATAAAACCTAGGATAATGACCCTACAGCTTTGGTGTCATAATAATAAATACTCAGGGGGAGAAGTTCTAACGGAATACAGTATTTTTTTTTATTGGCCGGCACTTTCATATTTGGACCAAAAAAGATGATGTCCTTTGGCACAAATAAAGCAACCTGAATAACATAAACATACAAGTAACTGTATCTCCTTCAGTAGTTGATTTTTACTGTAAGTTGCTGGTAGAATCTCAGATAGTATCGAATCACATAGCCGAAAGAAAGCACTTGTTGGCCGCCACATGGTTCCTAGTGAGTCAACCAAGGAACCTAAATAGTGATTGATTGATTAATTTGTTAAGATAAAAGTAATAGGATTTGTAAAGCATGTATAATATATTATATAATAATAATATAGTATTTATTTTACTTTGTATAATACTAGCTGTGTTTCACCCGCTTAAATTTCGATGTCGTGGGAAATCATCCCATGGCATCACATAACCTATGTGTTAATCCAAGTTACTCTATAGTATATGTGTGCCAAATTTCATGAAAATCGGTTCAGCAGTTTTTGCGTGAAGGAATAACTAACAAACAAACAAACATACATACAAACTTTCGCATTTATAATATTAGGAATATTAGTAGGACAATTAATTTAAAAGCACTAGTTTATTATTTTCCGTCAGTAGTTATGTTTCCGCTTATATTTCATTTAATATCATTATAACAGTAAATTAATTATTATATTTTTCGCTTGTAGTTTTTGCAGCCGGTAGCCGTTTTTGTGGGAACCCAATCAGATATAAAAATAAACTCGACTTAAGTTTAGTGGTCTCTAACTCTCTACCTTCTTTCTTTCTTAACTTCTCCTTTTAGGATTGCCTAATTCGGAAACGCCAATATATATCCGCACAATAACAGAATAATTGTTTATGAAAGAGTATTTTGCACATGACACCATTCCTTTTAACAGTTTTCATGAATACATTCTCCGTGATAACCAGTGTCTTTAAACGGGTTTCAATATATTTATGACTACCGACACCCATAGACATCCGCATAGAGGCTATACAGTTGCGCTGCCCCCCTTCCTCCGCCTCCCTCCATGGTCCACCGGCTACTTACACACCGCACGAAACGCAGCACAGCTGTCACTTTACGCCGGTATCGTGTAAGCGAGAGGTACCTCCCCGGTCGTGCCGGCCCAACTCGGCTACGTGCATGCATGCAGCGTGGCACTACCTCTTGCTTGAGGCAGCGTACGGGTACAGCTATTAGAGGCGGCTCGTCGTATAAATGAATCCAAAGGAGACATTAAGGTGAAATTGGTTCGCGTACGTGGCGCCGGAATATGACGCGCGCGTGTTTTCGGGGCCGCTAACGGTACACGAATTTGCATCGAATACATTATCTTTTTATGATATAATCTCTCCGACCTGGCCGGTTGGTTGTTGGAGTTAGGGGAACTACTAGAATTAGCAAATTGCCCACCTTCACCTTCCTCCCCAATAGGTAGAATACTTTCGGCCAAGATAATAATAGTATAATCTATTAATCGCAATAGTCCGGTTTGCCTTCTCCCAGTAGCTGGGAAAGAAGGGGGGGTCTCCCCCCCATCGACCACAAATACAGAGGCTTGAGCTCCCCAGTGTGCTCGCCTCTCATATCGATGAAGCTGCGCTGACCTTCTGTCTTAGCATAGTTCTACCTAAAAAAAAAAGAATACCGCAAGAAGTTTACACGATAGCGTAAAGTGACAGCCACGCTGTCTCGCTTGGTGCGCTGTGTATGTTTCCGGTGGCTCATGGAGGACGTAAGAAGAGCTTAGAGCAACTCATCTGCGTAACATCCATGCGGGATGTCTATGGCCGTCGGTGATCATGAAAATGGCTCAGACTGCCCGTTTACCCCTTATAAAAAAAGCAACAACAACCATTTTTTCACGTCGGTATAATGAACGAGTTACGCGGTCGTGTCGGCCCAAGCGAATGCAGAGTTATTGCTCGGACAATGAACACACACGTTAAAGAAAACGACAATTTGTTTGAAGGCTACGGAATTATTTAACGCGTGTAACGATTTTTTTTATTCTGTGCTCATTGTCGTGCTGCGCATGTGTGTGTGTGTTAATTAATATTCATGCACAGTGATGGCGGGGGTCGATGACCCACTGTTCCTATCACGCACATGTCATATCAGAGCAGCCTCGCGCAGAGGTCGGCGCGACTTATTGCACGTAGCTGTGTCTGTACGTCGGCAAACAAAACTCGAGATTGGAGGTGATCGCCGCCGTGACCTTGTTGCTTGTGCGGTGTAATTTGGCTGTTTTTTATCAACTCTGCTTTGAGTTGGGGATTTTTGTTGTTACTAGAGGTAGAGGCAATAGAAATTCAAACTAAAATATGTTGTATATCGTTACTGCGCGTGCAAAAATCGATGTTTTTCATTTTTGGTCGTCTTCGGTTTTCAATGCAGATTATTGTTATTTCCATACGCACATACTGTGAGCTATGTGACTAATGCTAGAGAGAGTTAACAATTGTAGCTAGGTGACTATTGAGATAATTAATCAGTTTTTTGCTCTGTGTGAAAACACATGACTACTTTTGCCTACGACGATATTTAAATACAGCAACATAATTATTGCAATTTTCCTTTAAAACAACTTTATACATTTATTATAAGAGTTGCATCATGTAATGTGCGTGACCAGGTGAGTATAAGACTTCGTGTTTCACACAGTAGGGGTGTGCGTGTGTGTTATTTGATTTATTTTGATGTTACTAATGCGTATACGTTACACATTATATACATTAGTAATGCATGACTAGGCACCTACTAGCTAACCTGTACCAAGTTATTTCTTTAGAGATAGGGATGCTTCAACTACACCCCCGTTTGTAACGCAATAATAACAATCGACTTGTTTTTCTCGTGTACAAATAGAATGACAAACGCCAGCGAAACGTCTTTGACGTCTATCATCTGTCTGGCAATACGCATTATAAAATATTTTTGTACAAGACATGTACAAGAAGACAACTGTGAATATTTTAATATATTTAGTGCGATGCCCGCATATTTCTGATATGTAACTTCTCATAGTAAAGTTATGGATTTGTTTGGCTTTGACGTTGATGGCTAGGCTAAGGCTTTAGGGGAATACCCCCATTTCGAATGTCTTTCTATGTCGTTGCGGCTGCCTCCCCCGGTGCCGGCCGCCGGGCGAGGTTATCAGGGTCGCTCGGCACTTCCTCACTCCGTCAGTCGTCCCATTATCTGCACACGACCTCAGAACGAGCGCCCTCCGTGAGCGCTGACCAGACGTCTGTGATAGCACTACCAAGTAGCTCAGCACATATGTCTGCTGTGTCTGATATCCTGGGGTCAATGCTACTAATATTATAAATACGAAAGTTTGTATGTTTGTTTGTTAGTTACTTCTTCACGCAAAAACTGCTGAACCGAATTTCATGAAATATGGCACACACATAGAGAGTAACTTGGCTTAAAACAGGATTTATCCCGAAAAAATGTTCCCATGGGATGCCATTTTCAATTTTCCACGGGATCGAAATTTACGCGGGTGAAACCGCGGGGCGCAGCCAGTGGTTAATAATTATCAAAAGGCTCCGACGATTTGTTCACCTTTAGAACGAAAGCGATATGCCGATGCTCAAATAGAACATTGAAAAAAATTAATAGTAAAAAAGAAAGTAAAATTAAAAACGTCAGCCATCGCACAGCCGAAGTGTAGCTGACGCTTTGTGGGCCCCGTTCGTCTGTATTGTAGTGCAGGCGGTACGTGTTGATACGTCAGTTATGCAGATGACGTGGGCGGCTGCGAGTGTTGGGTGTGGAGGGCGGCAGGACCGGTAGTCGCGCCCCGGCCTCCGGCGGACCGCGCTCACAGATAATATATCGCAGGCCTGACGTTCTACGAGTAAAGTGAGATTTTCTTTTAAATAGTACTAGCTGCGCCTCGCGGTTTCACTCGCGTAAATTTCGATCCCGTAGAAAATAGAAAATCATCCCATGGCATACCATAGGAACATTTTTTCGGGATAAAAACTATCCTATGTGTTAGTTCAAGTTACCCTCTATGTATGTGCCAAATTTCATGAAAATCAGTTCAGCAGTTTTTGCGTGAAGGAGTAACAAACAAACAAACATACAAACTTTCGCATTTATAATATTAGTAGGATAAGTGGACAAATGAGCAGTCGGAGACATTTTCAGGACTATCGACGTCCATAGACATCCGCATAGGGGCTATTCAGGTGCGTGCGCCCCCTCGCCTTCCGTCCACTTGCACATTAAAACGCAACAGCACAGTTGTTATTTAACGCCGCGCCGCGCCGGTGTAAGCGAGCGATATCTCCCCGGCCGGTTACGTGCATGCATGCTGGCACCACCTATTGTATTGTACAAGCTGTTTACTTTGACGGCATACTTTACTTACTTTAAGAGCATTTTAATAATAGGGCCCGCTACTCTAGGAAGGTATGTCGCACTCAAATGGTACTGCCTTTAAGTGGTGGCTCTACTATCGCGTTTCGTGCGGATCGCCCACTGGACAGGGGGTAAAGGAAGGCAATACCATTATTAAGACCTGTGCAGACGAGACTTTTTTGTCCGCTAAAATAGATCGCTTACAACTGTAACGAGTAACGCAAACGACGGATTAAAAGTACGCGGTACTTTGCCTACATTTTCTTGTTCGCGGACAAAAATCCCTCGTCTGCGCAGGCCTTACATGTTTATAATCGTTGGTGGGTATAGAATGACTCCGACGGCTCGTTATCCCCCCGTTAAAAAAAAGCTGTGCTGTACGTCGCACCGTGTTATTACTGGCTCCAATCACCGCTTATGTAACTGGCAGTCCGGCAGCAGATGGCGTGACACCCGCCACTTACGGAGACGTGTCATTAGTGTGTGTGTCGCGAGAATGTCGCTAGTGGGTGACGAGTGTGCCTCCTCAGGCGTGCAGGATTGAGTAGTGAGGTATACTGCAGGTGGCAAACGGGCAGTTGTTTCGGTGACTACCGTAGTACCTCCAGAGGTTACGCAGATGCGTTCTTCTGCATCCTATCTTCAATGAAGCCTTACTTCCGTTCCGTACCACAAGAGAATAGAAACAATAGCATTTGACTTTTAGGAGTACTTTCTTGTCTGGCAAGGAAGCCTAGAAATTACTAAGTGACCTAGATTCATACATTTTGGCAATAAGTGGGATAATATAATAATACTACGCAAAAATAAAGGGCAATATTTGAAACTTGGTAATAATATATTATGTATAGCACAGAAAAAAATGTTAATTACAAAAAAATTATAAACATTTAATTAGTCATTCTTAGTCAGTAATGAAACATTTTATTTTTATGTAAATGTAGATTTGTCTATATTATGTAGTGATGCTGGGACTCCTCATTGGCACGGACCAAGTTTTTTAATTGTAAAGTCGTTGGAGTCACCGATCCGTCCCGTCCCATCCATCACCAACAGAAGACAAATCCGGTGATAGATCGGCGGCGGAGGCCGCTTAGCGTGTTTAGATAGATCCATCATCGTGACTCCTAAAATTTCTCTCCGGCCGAGGTACGAGGTACCTCTGGCTTATATACCTCATTGTTTGTGATTTTGCGGTGGTCCCTAGGAAGGTATATAGACATACCAATTGTGAGGATTTGTATGTAAGTTTCCCGGGGAGGGGGATCAATATCTCTATATATATAAAATTCTCGTGTCACAATGTTAGTGACTATACTCCACCGATACGGCTCGACCGATTCTCGTGAATTTTCGTGCGCATATTGGGTAGATCTGAGAATCAGCCAACATCTATTTTTCATCTCGATATTCCACGGTATCGAAAAATACGTGGGCGAAACCGCGAAGCGCAGTTAGTAACTGCATAATAATTATGCAAATGTCTATGAGTGGTGGTTCTTCCTCATACAACAAAAAACAGTTAAAAATTGGCGTGAACTTTAGATTTTTCCTCGTTTTTTTTTGTTAATCGTATTCAAACGATTCCTCGAATTCTGAATATTTATGAGTGTGGCGTGCGTGAGTCACCGCGTGCCGCTACCGCTACTGGCACGCTCACTGCTCACCCACAGATCTGGCCGGACTGCGAGGTGGAACCTGGGGCTCGAGGCAAGGGGTATTAACTAACCACAAGCCCGTCGTCGGGTTGTTGATGGTGTGTCGCATAGCTTTTGTAAGCGGTAGTGCCACACTGCATGCTTGCATGCAGTCGAATTGGACCGGCACGACCGGGGAGGTGCCTCTCGCTTACACGAGACCGGCGTAAAGTGACAGCTGTGCTGTCGCGTTTCGTGCGGTGTGTAAGTAGCCGGTAGCCTATGGAGGTGGGAGGAGAATGGAGGGCAGCGCATCTGTA
>LUGF01045536.1:186943-204113 GCA_001625245.1 Calycopis cecrops
CCGCCGTCCCCCGCGCCGGGCCGGCAACCTTGGCCTTCCCCCGTCGGCCGGCGCTAAGCGTCGATCGCATATTATCATTCCGTTTCAATTTTTATCTCAACTTAACCCACTTTGCATGGCGCCCGTGTTTACTATCGACTAATTTTGTACGTCACCGTGTTGTTTAATAATAGAGCCGGCGCGTTCATCATTATCAACCTGCGGTGGTTCAATGCACATAGATATTTGAGTATTATCTGGTGGGGATATTTGGATCTTGTATACATAGATACAGCTGTGGTAGCCAATAGCTAGCTACTGTGCAGAACATGGTGGTGATGATCTGCTTTGTTACATCAATCGTAATCATGATCAGCCATTATCAGTTTACTTCTGGACAACGGGCCCAATAACGCCAACACAGTAGATCTGCTGCTCGGATTCTAACAAATATTAATTGAAACCAAAACAAATTAATAACACAAAAAATTATATGAAACATCACAACATATTACAATATTTAATATCACAGTTTGATGTAACACGTGTCTGTCGTTTCAGGTTTATCTATTACATGAACAATTCATAGTTAAAATTTTAACCGACTTGTTAATGATAAGTTTAGTGATCACTTGGACGCGACAAGCCGTGGGAAGGTGACTAAACGTCTTAATTTGCATAAATATTGCGCGCTAGCTGTGCTCCGCCGCTTTACTCGTTACAAATATATCCTTGGGGACTAAAATGTTCATTTTTTTCGGGATATCTGTGCTAAATTTCAAGCAAACTTGTTTAGTAGTTTTTGCGTGAAAGAGTGACAAACAAACATAAACTTTTGCGTTTATAATATTCGTAGGATAGAATTTGGGTGTGTAGTAGTCAGTTTATGAGCAATAGTTGAAGACATCTTTATTTATAGCCATGAGTTGTGACCCATGGAGGTTGAGGAGGATCTCCCGGCGGATGTCTACGGGCGTCGGTAGTCATGAAAATGGCTCCGATTTCTCGTTTGCCCCCTATACCATTAAAAAAAGTTACAGCATATCTCGTTTTTATCCGTGAAAGTTTCTACTCCGTGGATGTTAGGATAAAAAGTTGAGATATATTTCACTCATTATTACTTCCTAAACTTGAAAGTATCTGGCTTAGTTTATAAGACATTTGTTATGAAATATTTTCATGTAGGTGCAGAACCGAACAGCTAGCGAATTTTACATTAAAGCAAAGCTAAAAATTCGCTAGCTCTCTAAATAAATTTATTTAGGTTGTACCACGCTGCATGCACACATGCCAGGACGGCACGACCATAGAGCTGCCACTTGCTTATACGAAACCGGCGTAAAGTGACAGCCATGGTGTCGCATTTCGTGGGGTGTGTAGTAAGTAGCCTGTGGGCCATGGAGGGAGGAGATGGAAGAAGGACAACGTATCTGTGTAACCTCTATGTCTATGGCCGTCGGTAGCCATGAAAATTCCTCCGCTGCTCGTTTTCCCCCTTATAGATACTAAAAAAACGATAAAAAAACATGGCTTCGACGTTAATTGAAAAAATAAAACTTGCGGTCGCTGGTGAGCGAGCGCCGATGATGACTGTACTGTAGATTCAGCTTCGCCTGAACGTCCGCGTCGCATTTAGCGCCCGCCCTGTCACGCTAATGAGTGATAACAGTTATCAGATAAGCGCGCGGTCGCTGACCCCGCCCGCGCCGGACCCGTGACTCACGCTCGTCTCATTCGGGATACATGCCGCTGATATATCGTCAAAGCCGTGACATACAACTCGGTATGTCCATTACACAATTTAATTCTTGCTATTTAGGTATATAATAATTTTATTTTATTTTATAATACTGACATTTATAATGCTAGAATCATCATAGTTCCACTATACAATAAATGAACAATATTGAAATGAACATTATTGTTATAGTAGTGACAGTCTCTTCATACAACAGCATTTTAAATAACAAAATAAAATTTACACGTGAAACAGACACATGTACTAAGAAAGGCATAATGAAACGTGTTTGGTACACGTTTCATTATGCCTTTCTTGTTAGGTATAAAGTTGGGACCAAATGTAGAAGTAGGCCGCCCCATGAAGCGGACGATAAGTGAAATTAAGACCTTTACATTACAGACGCGATTCATAAATTCGAAAGTAATAGATCATAATATACATGGCATAAACGCTACGACATCAAAGGGTAGCAATATCAATAGATCAAACAAATACAAGAAAAAAAACGGTATGTTGTCAACAAACTCCAATCGAAAAGGTATCAACGTTCTCTGAAGAAAACAAATTAAATTGGCTCTAAAAATATTTTTTGTCATAAATGATTTATTAACTCTTTGTATAATTGTAATGAAGACAATCATAAAATCGGGTTTTGTGTGAATATAAAGTGTAACCCACAAATAAAATTTCATGTAAAATGTTGCCAAGACGACCACATCAGGTTGGCCTTGTGAAAAAGATAGCAGGTCTCATCCAGAGCCAAGGTTCATGGTGGTTCATTCATTCATCATCTACATGGCCTAATTCTACCGAACCTAACTTCACACATTCTACATATTTTCATACAAACTTCCATCCCCCATTTTAGGCGATGGGGGGCGAGAGTTTATGATGTTTTGTTGGTTGTATACTAAACTTAGATTACATACCAAATTTCAGTTTTTTAGCACTTCAGGAAGTCTCCAATCATTATGATGGTCATCAGTGTATCAGTGACAACATCGATGTATTTTAGATATCAGTAAAATCTAAATGATCACAGCTATTCAATTGAGACTTGGTATGTTTAATTAGTCTCTTATTGACATCATATCATGAGAATATGAACTGTCTGCTACATCAGACACCAACTCTATGAGGGTTCAAAAAACGACGAAACTGCGCTTCACTTGGCTTGTCTTGGCGGGGACACAACCCCCCAGTCTTAACATCGTAGTATTTCAATAATAGAATTGAATAAGTTTTTATATTTTTGATAAATAAATAAATAAAAATTATGACTTAGAACTTAAGCAGGACAAGTCGGGTCGGGTTGCCAATCCTCCATGCTTCTCATCACGCTCGCTTGCTCGTTTGAAAGTAACCTAATATTTTCTTAACTCTATGTAAAAATCTTGCCGTCTAAATAAACTGGATACGTGATATTACAATGTCACTAAAATTGGCCGTTTAAATATAAATAATGCAGCTAATTGATATATTATTATAATAATTGTTACATATTATAATATCACAGTATTTACATTCTACAGTGCACAGTAATATCGCTTGTTTGACAATGTACCTGCGACGTACTTGTCACATGCACATGTTTTGTTACTTTGTTGAGTGCGTTTACATATTTTGTAATAATCGTATTGGTTAATAACCATCATCATCAGGTTTCGTCCGTCCACTTCTAAAGAGCTCCCCAATGAACCTTCGTTTATGGAAAGGTGACCGAACTTAGGATCAAAACTGTTCAATTATTTCACCAATTTTAGTAGCAACTAGAAGTCAATGAATCGTCTTTAATAATTCAAGCATCGACGAACTTTCAAATTTGTTGAGACAATTTTGCGCTCGATGTGTTAGCTGAAGCCATGTCATCAGCGGCAGCTCGCTGCTGGTCAGGTGAAGTCGATGAACGGGTTCATCATCGTCACTCAGATAACCTACTCTCTTATTTATGAAGGATTGGAGTTGGTGACGGAGGGTAGGTTTTGTATCCAGAGCGTACTTGATAGACGCCTTGCCTTTATTAACAGCGAACGAATGCAGAAGGCATAAAACAATGATAATTGAAGTAAGCAAGCAGCTGTCTAATAAACATTAGTATATATTATTTAAGTTTTCATATGTTTGAAATTAAGTCTAAATAACCTGTTGAATAAACGTGAAAGCGCTGATTTGAGTGTATACGGTTCAATGGAAACCTAGTTAAGATTTCATAATTTTACTTAATAAGTTTTCTAGTAGTATAAAGAGGTACCTCCCAGGCAGCACGCCTGACTGTGTCTAGTGGTTGTATTTAGAGTTGTGTCGTTTGGTGTTCCAGGGACAGCTACAGGGCCGGCACGCGCATGTCGCTGCTCGGCTCTGGCTACCTGGCGCCGCCGGCGCCGCCGGTGCACCATCCGCCGCCCGCCGACCCGCCGCCCTTCAAGAAGATCCGCCTGTCCGCCGAGCGCGCGCCGCAGCAGCTGCGCGTCGACACACGGGTGAGTCGTGTGCTCTACTACTACTAGCCACAGATTATATACTAGATACCATAGATCAATGACAGGGCGACCGTGGCATGGCTAGTGACACTTCTCTCTTTATTACTTCCACTCTGGCATATGCATATACAACACCGTTACAGCAGGGACCAAGTACCTACACGCACACACTCTAAACAACAACTCACACGTTAAGTCAGACAACAGCGCACACCTTAGACTGCGAACAGTCCAAACGCTTTATAGGTCGCCTGCACAGAATGGCGTTGCGTGAATTGCCATCCCACCCTCGTGGTCATGAAGTTGAGACCAGAGAATATGTTCTGTGGGAAAGTGACTGGTACAAAGACGAGCGAAATGTAATGTTGGATCAAGTCTCGCGGACTACAGTAGACCCAGTCTATCATCAGGATTTAGTCGCAACCGAACAAAGTTTTGGGCAGATGAAGACATCTGCGCATACATGGCACATGAAGAGGAAGGACATGTCATGACGTAGCTGCAAAAACCAGCACTGACAGGGCCGATGACGACTTCTGTCTCTGTGATGTCAGGCCCCAGAAAGGGGAGAGTGGTATAACGAGAGGGCTCTTAAACAATTTGTAGGGAGTCAAGAATTGCACGTTGGGGAACAGAGCCGAAGAGCAAACCCCCGTGCATCTCCAGCGACTAGCTCCGTATACGAGAGGTGGGTAGGAACAGGGAGGTGGTGGGAGTCGTAACGACACCAATGCCAATACTATCGGCGCCGCGCGACTTGCTTTGTTATTCTGAAGTACCGCGCGCGAGATGCCTCCGACGTCAGAGTCCAGGGCTGGCGGACACCGCGACCTCTGTTCATGATAACAATAGTTAAAATAACTAACATCCATGGTCTAATGTCGGCGTGCATCTCTTCCATCTGCGGGAGAGTGGCGGTCGGTCCCCCTGTCGGCCTCACACCAAGTCTCGGCACCCGAAGAGTATCCATAATATCCGATGAATGTGTATTGTGTTTCTCTTTACTTCCACACCATTCCATTACGCGTGCACACATACACACGTGTTACCGGGTACATACCAGATCGTAGGGGCGGAATTTTAATTAATTACAAGTCGTACATAGATTGTATGTAAATGGACTTGCGGGGACAGAGATGCCAGACTGCGATTATATTACACAGAGCAGCTAGCTTACCCGCAGATTCACAAAAAGACAGGGGCGGGAATAATTTACAAGGATACATTAATAAATTAAATATTCCCGAGTGTAACGTCTCTATCAAATTTCAATTTCAGGCAGTTTTCGCGTAAAAAACGAACTTCCTCTGGTTTGTACAGTGGCAGCCAAAAGCCTCCTCTTTCATCTCTTTTCGGTCCCGATGACACAGATACACAAACGATGACCAGTACACTCATAACTGAAACTCTCTCACACGAGAAAGTGGCAGAGCTAGGTTTTTAGGATAAGTAAAATTATAAGAATGTACTAAAAACTAGAAACTTAAGTTTGAAATGTATTTTACTATATTAATAAATCGATTCCAATTGTAATTATTATGTGTACTACTAATTATTATAGTCCGTTGAAATGTTACATTTGTGGTTGCATTTTTATATTGGTTGAGAATTGAGATCCTCAGCATATTGTAAATACATATTAATATTTTAATTTTCATTTTACTCTTTCATCACATTCGACAGAAATGGGCCACCGGAAACTCACGAACCGAACGAAACGCGACAGTGTAGTCTTCCCTTTATGAATATGCGAATAAAACATAAAAATCCATATTAATATTATAAATGCGAAAGTGTGCGTGTTTGTTTGACTTTCTTTCACATCAAATTGAATTTACGGATTCGAAATGATATTTAGTATGATGATAGTTGAAGAACGAAGACTCGAAAAATGTACTAATAATTTTGTTTCCTACCACGCGAGCGAATCCGCGCGAATACAGCTAGTAAATACTAATAGTATGTTTGTATGTCTATTTCAGGAGAACGTTATGAACTCGTACGGCGCGGTGGAGGTGCTCTCGCCCAACCCGCCGTCCGACACCACGCTCGAGGACCAGACCTTCCGCACCACCAAGGATGAGCTGCTGCAGCAGATATCCAAGGTCAGTATAGCTCTATCACCACATTAGGCATAGGAGGAACCAGTTGTCGCAAGATCTGGTCACACATGCCATCGGTAAAACTACTTCCACACGATACAATTTTTGGTCTATCAGATTGCCGCTTGAATTGGCTCCCGATCTAGTTTACCATACACACGTATGCGACTGAATCGCCAATTTCAAGTCCACGCTAGCCAATTTCATTGTCAATTAAGTCAGATTAGACGTAAAATTGTATCGTGTGGAATGGATTGAATAGGTGTTATCTTTTAAACCCCGCACATTACATATCGTCAAGTGTAAGGTGATCCAGATCTGTATTTAACAGACCTCCTTGTCAGAACTGATGAACAGTTCTGTAGGGGACATGAACTAATTACCAAAAGTGAAAGGAAAGAGAGTCGCAGCGAGTAGCAACAACCGTTGGCACTTCCTGCGTAGCTCTTCTCTTCCGTTGGTGATGTTTAGATTCGATCTTGCGCCAGTCGAGCATCTTGCTTATAGACATTATAATTGATCCCTGAAAAGGTCAGTCCCAGACACAGAATAGGGGTAGGGCTACCGACTAAACCAACCTCGGGACAGTGCAGCGGGGTCTGTAGTGTGCAAAAGCACCTAGATCTCTTCTTCTTATGTTTATTGTTGTATATTACAAAGGTGAAGATTCTTCTTACGTAAAACACCAATAAGTATGATAAATAATTAGTCGATCATTGATTAAGTGTAACTACAGTCTCTGCGTTGTATGCGAGTGGCTGCTGTGGTGATCATTAAAGAGGCCTATTCTGGCAGGAGCATGAGCTAACGATAATGATCTCTATCATTATCATTAGCTATACTTACTATATCGTTCAACGCTAACAAGTTCCACGCTAACAATCTCGTTAGCGAATACACTGTATGTAGGATCACAACAATTCTTATTAGAATTTTAATATGTTGCAAAATATTAAATGCTTTTCCAAGCTGTTGTTAGGTTCATCTGAGGGGCAAGTCGAGCAAAAAAGCTGCACGTCTGTACCATCCTTTTCTCGAAGCAATTCAGGCCAATTTCGATCCCCTATAACTTTGTAGTGGATGAAACAGGAGGCCTAAAATTTAAGTATCTAAGCAGACATTGTAAATACAGGTGATATTTCAAATTTAATTCAATTTGAACTTGTAGATTAAGAATTAAAACTTGAAGATTCTCGATTTTGTCATCATATTAAGTTTAAGGCACTTCTAGCAGACAGAACCTTCGAATTTAGAATACAATTAGTATTCAGTGTCTTAACCAAGAAAACAAATTTCAATTTGTGAATTCGGTCCAGTTTTCTAGATATACCAACTTCATGATAATCTTTGTAATCCCATATAAATATATAGGATTACAAAGTCGGATTTGCAGTCGGATTGCAATAAAATAACGGGTGTAGATAGGCTCCTAGATGTATGAGACATAATGGGAGGGGTATAGGGTGGGAAAGGGTGTGTTCAGCCCATGAAACTGAACAACATTTGCATAGAAAAATATGTCGAAATATTAGCAAAAAAAAAACAATTTTTATACAAATTCTTCTTATTGTCGGTAGGTACCTATTCTATACAAATTATATTGTAAGAGGTAGTGTCACATTGTATCTTGCATGCAGCCGAATTCGGCTGGCGCGATCAGGGAGGTACCTCTCGCTGACATGAGACTGGCGTAAAGTGAGAGCTGTGTTTGTCGCATTTCGTGCAGTGTGCTAGTAGCCGGTGGCCCATTGAGGTGGGAGGAAAAAGGACTGGAGCGCATCTGTATTACCTCTAAGCGGATGTCTATGGTTATCGGTAGTCATAAAAATGGCTCCGACTGCTCGTGTGCTCCCCTATATCATAAAAAACGAGAGGGGGAATATAGCTCATTTTCCTGGGCTAAAACGTTTTTTACTAGTCCTTTGTGTTATGTTCAAAGATAACTTGTATAATGATCGACGGAATGTACCAAAAACGAAAAAAGTAGGACTATCTACAAAAAGAAGTGAGATCTCAACAAAAACATCCTTTAAAAAAAACCAAGACTCGCTGCTCAGATTTTCTAGCATAAAAGTTGTGAGATCCATGTAATACCAAGTCGGTTAATTTGTTTATTCCCTACTTAAGGAACATTCTGTCCTAAGTTATTATCATATCAATATTAAAAATCTTTTACATTTTAAATAAAAACATGAACTTGGCCATATTTTTAATGTTATTTACTACTATTCTATATAGCCTGTAAGAACTGTAACACTGCCGGCTTCTCTTCTGGGCGTAGCTCTAACTGCGGCGGTTACTACCTCCACGATTGATATGTTTTTTTGCGTGGAGGTTCCCCTCATTAAGAGTATGGAGTTTCCACTACACTACAGTACATACAACATGTTTAACTGGTTACCAGACTATTTGATTAAGTAATGTAATATTTTTGTGATTATATTTAATACTAAAGGCTGAATTCTCCTGTGCCTGTACTGTCCCTACGCAAGGGACCACTACTCGGTGGTCGGTTAGTGTAGATCCGAGCGCCGCCGTGTACAAGTCTGGTGTGCGGGATCTAGCGAAGATATGATCGATGCATGACGTGCATCATTTATTATTCCGAAACTCTAATCCAGGGTATTCTGAGATCCCACACACAAGTTAAGAAATACATCAAGGGAAGTGAAACACAAATGTTTGCTATTAGTCGGCGGCCTATATATGACACACATTCCAACAGTCCACAACCCATAAATAATTAAATATAGCGTTCAATTCCTCTTTGGTATAGTATCCAAAGCAAGTGTTTATTGTATGGTGTTAAGGATTCCCTTATATGAATATTTTTTCCTGTCTCGTTCATTACATTCTCTGGGAAAATTTCACCTACTTTAATTATGCAATCTTCGGACTTAGCAGCTATCAACCATTCATTTTGTATATGTTGCGTATTTAATTGCACCTTTATTAGGTCGGGATTTTCTTTATTACCAGAAAGGAGAACAGCTTGCTTTATTCCAGGTTGGTTTAATTTACCTGCAATTACTCGCGCAATAGCTAGTGGATTATCCTCATCTTTAATAGGAATATTACACATTTCAATGCACTCGGATAGGGAAAATTGATCCATTTCATGTACACGTTGTTCCAAAGTGCCTATTCTTGTTTCTAAGTGAATATTTTTATAGAGAGTTCGATATTCTTTTTCTTTAAGTCTTTTATTATATCTTGGCATGCTTCTAGATTTGCAATTAATTCATCCATGTTTACGCTTTGAAATTCTAAAGATCTTCTCTCATCTCACGTTTGATAGTTTTTTCCATTTCTTTAGTTAAATCTTGAATAAGCTGTTTTACATCGATCTTTAAACTTTGGGTGTCGCTGTATTTATCCTCATCATCATCCGGAACCGCAATAAAGCGACGTTTGGAAGAACGATCATGACTCTCTCGGCAGGTCCAGTCCAGGTTGTCGGTTGCACGAACAGCTGCTTATTGCTTATTGGTCAGCTCTGAACATCCAGGTGTACTATATTTTCACAACGGTTGCATTCTAATCCTGGTTTAATTTTGTCTGTTTTTGTTACATTTATCACATTTACTCATCATACGGGTAGTTTTAACTGACTACCCGTACAATGAGTAAATGCACTGACTTAAAAACACATGTGACTCAGTCGAGCGTTAGACGTTGAATGAACATTTAAATATGTTATTTTGAGTTGTAATTTGTCAGCTTGAGTTTGAACCAACTAACGATGGTGTGTACGTTCCAGGTGGACCGGGAGATGGCGCTGTCGGAGACGACGCTCTCCAAGCTGAAGAAGAAGCAAGCGGAGCTCGAGCAGTCGGCCTCCAAGCCGGCGCAGACTGAGGTGCCCGAGGAGGCGCCGCCCCGCCACCGCAGCCTCGCGCAGTGTATATACGCCGACAACAGGAAAAAGGTACCACTGCTTATCCGGTGCATCTCTTCCCAGCTGCGGGAAAAGAGGGGGGACTGTCTCCCTTTAGTCTCTCTAAACCCGAAGACAGAATGGTCTTCGCTAGTCCGATGAACAAAATTCGGCAAGTTGAAACAATACTGCCATCGGCTAGAGGTTCTTCCGACAAAATAAGAAAGGCAAGTCCCACTAACCCGCAGACAAGTGGGTAGCCGATACAATGGATATGTTCACATGTCGTATGGATACATTCACTCGGTCTCACAGTACTGACTAAACAGCTCTTTGGCGATATCGTGTATGCATAAACTTTCAGAACAAGTTAGCTTATATTCATGTCATTAATGCATATACAATTATGAACTATTGGAACTTAGCATGCATCATGCACTCTAGGCTATTTCTAAGTAATTCGTCAGGAGCTCTGGTTTAGATGACTTATTGAGTTCTCTCTATGAGACTACTGGGCTCAGGTATTTTCGTGAATTAATCATCATAATATTATTATAATATGGTCATAAATTATTAATTTAATTTTTAATACACAATTAAAATTTTATTGCAAAAAAAATTGCTAATAATTAGTTTTTGAAAGATTCCTTACAATTAAGAATCTCGTTCATTTCCCAGTACGCCTAAGACATTCAAATATTACCCCTGCACGTGTCACCATTCTTGTTCAGTTATTACGAGAACATTTTTATTACATTTTAAAGATGTTGCGTATATATTACTACCGCTACCAGAAAGATACAAAAATATTGCCACCTAGACGTTCATATACGATAGGTTGGATCTTAAGTTAATGTCTTAAGTAAATGCCTGTCACTTTAACCGATTTTAGCGCCGTTTATTTTTGTATCCAGAAATATTTGCCATTTTATTGTTGTTGTTTGATCATGGTCCTCCTAGGGCAAGGGCTCCCAACCTTTTCTCGGGGGACCACTTTTATATTATTCTCGATAGCGGGAACCACAGCGTAATACCTACGCTGTGGTTATATTAAAAAATCTCACTCACTGTAAGGCAACCAACGACCTACTGCCTGTTAAATTTATGGAATACCTTTTTGGGATAAAAACTATCCTATGTGTTAATCCAAGTTACCCTCTATATGTGTGCCAAATTTCATGAAAATCGTTTCAGCAGTTTTTGCGTAAAGGACTAACAAACAAATAAACAAACAAACAAACATAAAAACTTTCGCATTTATAATATTAGCAGGATAATAGCCAAAAAATATTTGTACAAGATACAGGAAAGAAGTCTATTATGGCTTAACTCTCTCGGAGGCCGGACATCTTTCGTTTTTATATGATACGGCTATTAAACTGGCGCTTAATCTATTACTAAGTCTATTATATTCATTAAATGAAAATGAAGATGTGTTAGTAGATATACCTATATTTAGTCGATATATATGCGTACATCACGCAGGCCACAAATTATGGAAAAAAGCAGCTAGCCCAGGCATCATTAATTGTCACCGATCACTTATCAACTCGGAAAGGGAACGTAGCCGTATCGCCTTCGCTTTTCGAGGCAAGGCAATTACGTTACGTTTCCCATTAGTATGCGTTGCAGTATGGAGTTTTATACAAAGAATACTGAACGACTCGAGGCAATATGTTTACGTTCCCTTTCCGAGTTGATAAGTGTGCGGTGACCATAAAGCAACAAGATTGCTTGGCTTTCTTTGAAAGAGTCACATGTGAAACTATGATGTTATATGTATCTCACGTTGTGTGTACGTCCGCAGGCGAACATGGCGCACGCGGCGCTGGCGCACCTGGGCCCGGAGGTGACGTACCCGCTGTACAACCAGCCGCAGGACACGGCCGTGTACCACGAGAACATCCGCCGCCACCGCGCCTTCCGCAAGCGCCTCGCCGACCACCTCAACAAGCTGCGCCTCGACGCCGAGAAGGTACCGCCAACAACACCAATTCGCTCGCGATTGCCCATTGGGGAGGAGTTCTAAAGAAGACAACGACTTTCTCTATATGGTTATTTATTAATCTAGTCACCCAAATCCTGTGACAGTCAGCTTTTGGTAGTAATGCTTAGGTCAATAGAGAAATCATCTACATGTTCTTGTTGCCACTACAACAAAAAATATTGTGTGTGATCCACGACTGTGCTACTTAAACGAATTAACGAGGCATGAGACGTAAGCGCCAAAAGCGTTAGGCTAGTGACTACGTCGCACGATTTTACTTGACTTCTTTCTTACACGCCTTTAATCGTTTCTTAAGGAGTAAACTCCAAGAGACACGCGATAGATGTACTGTAATGTGTATTGTGTTGCAGCGAGAGGACGCGTTAGCGGAGGCGTACAGCGCGCGAGCGGCGGACTGGCTGCGGCGCGTCGAGCGGATAGAGCAGGGGCAGAAGCGGAAGGCCAAGGACGCCAGGAATAGGGAGTTCTTCGAGAAGGTACACTATCAGTCATTTAAAGTGCTTGAGGGTTCTGAAGCATTACAGCAACCAGGGGTGGACTGAGATAACAGAACTCGGTTCACTCGTCTTGCTGTAATGCTAAAAGTAAAAGTAAAGTAAAAGTATATAATACTTTATTGTAATGAGAAATATTCCAGTAAACTTATGATTGTAAGGCGTACCTACATGTAAGGTCGACAGCACACCCAATACTTTGGCATCGGCGATCGGCGATTTTGCGACTGCATGGATGCTGTATCACGATTTAGCGACTCTCTTCGTTCAGTCGCGGTATCGGAATCGCGAGGATTAGCGACTGCTCCGACGCTCGATACGTAGCACTCTCAGTGGCTTCGTGACTGAATCGCCGCATCCGGCGTTTTTAAGTGTGCACTAGGGTGCGTCTGGTAGCTACATTCAGCTTCTAAAAAGCGTCTAAATCGCCGATCGCCAATGCTAACAATAGCTTGTGTGCATTGGCTCTAAGATATTATCTCTCAGGTGTTCCCCGAGCTGCGGAAGCAGCGCGAGGAGCGCGAGCGGTTCAACCGGCTGGGCGCGCGGGTGAAGTCGGAGGCGGAGCTAGAGGAGATCGCGGACGGGCTGCACGAGCAGGAGCACGAAGACAAAAAGATGCGCTCGCTCACCGTCGTGCCGCCGCTGCTGCGCGCGCAGCCGCCCGCGCTGCACCTCGACACCAACAGTGAGTGGCTCCCTTCACCACTATATTCCTGTTATTATGTGATCGGTGATAAAACGTGGGAGCGAGTGTTTCGTACCCTTTCCCGCTCACAGACCTAATATGGAAAAGCAGTGCTGCATATACGAATGTCGATAAGTGTCATCGATATTGTATTTTTATGCTGTCTACACACCGAAGCCGCCGGCCCTCTGACACGAAACCGGCGGGCAAGTCCGGCGACTTAATTTTAACGATGTTGCCGGCGGATTGTACCCGAAAATTGTCCGGCTCGCAACTTTTACTAACCCGCCGTGTTCGTGCCGGCGAGGCGGCGACTTCGTTATACAAGGTTGATACAAGCGAGAGACATTAAATTAAACCGCATATTAAGTGTATCATTTCCAGGCCACACCACAAAGATCACATCAATCGGAATAGTTTAGCAACAGGAATTTTTTAAAGTTTTTTCTCACTTCGTACACGCTGTATCGCAGCTGATCGCCGACTATGGGCGGCCGGGGTCATTCACCCCGTGTTCGCTGTAGCCGCCCGCTATTTAACTTGTTTGAAACAAGTATTTTCGTATACTTGTCGTAAACTTTTTTTAATGGTTTCTGATTAACTGTAGGCACTTATAGTATATGTGGTTTAATTTAATGCCTCTCGCTCTTATCAACCCTGTATAGACAGCTTTATTGATTGCTCACAATAATTAGAAACACGTATGATTTAATACTAATTTTATTTGTAAAATAAATTAAATATTTTTTTCTTTTTAGGACATTAATTCTTTTTACACTAATTTGTGATGTGTCTTTGATGACTGATAAGGTTTTATTGATAACAGCCTTGCGTCCGTGCCGTAAGCGCACGATCCGAATAATGCTTTATGGCCCCGTCGGCAGCGACAAAACGGTACTATGAGAACCGGGATGTGCAGTTGGTGCTGATGAAAGAGAGAGAGGCCTGTACCCGGCAGTGAGCGTCTTCAAGTTGATCGCTAATTACACCTGTAACTACCCACATCAGTAGTGAGATACTCCGTAATGACGGGTGGCGCAACTAGATCATAACTTCAAAACTTTTTAATTTTATTTACTCCAAGATTATATTGTCATGTACCTAGATTATGTACTATATTCTGCTATATTTGCCATGTACGAATTTGATGTATTTGCCCTCTTCTACTATCTGTCTAATGTACGTCGATGATGTAGGTATTCACCTTCTTCTTCTACTGTCTCATGTAATTGGATGATGTATTTACTATGTCTGTAACGTTTGTCCGTGTCACAGAGCGGTGTATGGACATGGAGACGGAGCACAAGGAGCTGGCGCAGCGGAACGTTTGGTCGCGGCCGGAGCGCGACGTGTTCCGTGACAAGTACCTGCAGCACCCCAAGAACTTCGGCCAGATCGCCTCCTTCCTGCCGCGCAAGAGCGTGCGCGACTGCGTGCGGTCAGTACTGTCTGTAGCACTGCTGCACTTCATCAGTATATGGGGGCAAACGAGCAGTCGGAGCCACAGACGCCTATAGACAACCGCATAGAGTTTATACAGATGCGTTGCCATCCTTTCTCCTTCCACCTCCATGGGCGACTTAATAAAGGAGCCCCATCTATCCTCGACGTGCCTACAAAATTGAGCAATAAGCTAAAAAATAAAAAAGGCTTTTTAAAAAAGAGCCCGAATTGCAATTTTTCATTTTCAATGTAGTTCAATAATATTTTGAAGAAGTTCGGGTGAATTAGCAGAATCTCGTAAATCAGTGTGCACCGTGTAGTGTTGTGTACAACTGACGGACGTGCATGTATGTCGCGTTTCGGGCGGTCTGTGACTCGCTGTTGGCCCTTTGGAAGAGAGGAGGAGAGGAAGGCAGCGTGTCTATATAAATAATGCTGATGTCTATAGGCGTTGGTAGTCATGAAATGACTCCAGTTGCTCGTTTGCCCCCTTATTCTTTAAAAAAAGTGTGATATTATGCCTGACAGTTCTTAAGTGACTAATAATTAACCTTCAAAATATGGTTTAAGTTAGTGGAAATGGAATCAGACTGCCGTGTAAATCGTTTTTGAATCTCGTTCGCTCCGTTCGTTTAATAATTTTAAAGCATCATTTTTTGACGTGAATTTCATGACATCAGTCATATTGTGGTTATTTTACGGGTTTTAACACGATAAGACTAATTAAAGGTACTAGTTAAAACATATACCTTTGCTCGACGTTTCGACTGGGTTACACCAGCCGTGGTCACGAGCCGACTGATGCGAAGTGATTATCGTGTTAAAACCCGTAAAATAACCTCAATATGTGTAACAAACGCGAAAGTCTTAAACAAGTATGACATCAGTCGTCAACATATTACGTTGATAGGAAAGTGGAGCTACATTCGCTCGTAGAGGCACAAGTGTGTGCTACTAAATACAGAACATTGTTACTTGATAGTTTTATGTTTTCAATTTTGTCGGCTGTCCCTACGATAGACTGTTTTTAGAAACTTGAACTCTTAGTTCAAAAAAAGAGAATAAGAGAGCTTCATGGTTTAACCTCTACATCGATTGGTGCTTAACTAACAAAAAACTAAAAGTTGTGACGATGTTTGTGTGCAGGTTCTACTACCTGTCGAAAAAGGCTGAGAACTATAAGCAGCTCCTTCGGAAGCCCCGGCCGCGAAGACACGCGCGCCCGCGGCCCGCGCCGGAGCCCGAGCTGCCGCCCGGCGTCACGACCAGACTGCAGCGCAGCCAGGGTAAGTACCACCACCACCACTGGGACCACCAACACCATCACTTTGCTCACACCGGAGTTTCACTAGTACATTGTAAATACTAAGATCTTATAATTCGGGATCCGGTTACAATGTCTGTGCTGACGATGATGACGTCACATTGTAACCCGATGTCTCTGGTACCGTCGTGCTAACTTTGCAGACGTCTCTGTTCACTATATTTAGGCTAGCGTCGGTGACGTCACATTAAGGTAAATACAGTACCTACTCACATTCAGATACACAAACACCTACGAAGTATATGATACATAATCGTAATAAAAATGTCAACTATGTGAACAATGTGCAATGAAGATATTAAAAAAAAACGACAAATAGTTTTATTAACTGCTACAATATTTAGGTATTAGTGGTATTTTTCGTTTTGTAAGTGCTAATTATATAAAATGGTAAACATGAACAGTTTCCTTGTGCTGTCATATCGCTGCGCGTCACGTGACGAGATTGGCACGGAATTAAACTGAGATAAATTTGGGAATTTCACACAAATTCGGCGCAAACGAGTCGCGTGGGAGGACAGATCCGGCAGTCCTGTGAACTGGGCGAGATATCATGTTGCGTGCCGTTCAGTTTTTGTTATCTGTGTTCACGTAATTTGTTAAAACTTAATTTAATTCATCGTCTAACAGAGACTTTTGCCAACAAATCTTACAATAGTTTTTAACGGAAATTGCGTGTGTGCGGGCCCTACTGAGTTAGATATGTATCGAGGCTTACTGTGGACGGAGTTATGGACTCGAAAAATATGTGAAACAAGTGAGTAGTGTCTTGGTTATTACAGCAGCGGCAAACTTATTACTTATATGTTATTATGGAACTATTGCGTGCGAGTCTTTTCTACCGCTATAGAGTGAATGAATGACACAAGAACTACGTCCGTGACGCTTTATTGGAGTAAATAATATTTTAAAGACCGTCATCTCTAATTTTGCGGATGTCTGGGAGCGTTACAAGCGTTCCTGAAAGTGTCTCGTTTGCCCCTTGACTAACGGTTGTTGTGTTGCAGGCACGGCGCGAGTGGCGGATAAGGAGC
>LUGF01045536.1:230779-249479 GCA_001625245.1 Calycopis cecrops
GGGGGGAGGGGACGACTGGCGGCGCGACTCACTCAAGGTCGCGCCCTACCTAGAGCCCGTGTCGCCGCCTGACAACCTTAACGTGAGGTGAGGGGATAATGAAAAAAAGGGTGTGCTTTAGACCACACAACTGAAGTAAAACTTAATTTAATTTTCATTACCGTAGTTACAATGGCGTAACATGTCATATGTCATGTCACTTGAATCGAATGAATTTTGAATTTGAATGACAATGTATAAATTGTTTTAAGTGATATGTTTGACAATTCTCACTTTTGATTTTTTTACGAGTCTGGCTCCGCTACGCTATGGATGACTGTCGCAATTCGGGACTGCTCACTATTTATTTTGTTTTTGTTTTACTTTATTTGGACTGTATACAAAACAAAAAAACACCATTTATGCGTTTTCACATATAATTTGCTAGATTATTACAAAATCTTGAACAAGTGAGACATTAATGATGCATTGCACAGTAATTCAGCCTAGGCAATCGCGTAAAACCAGTGCTTTGTCATGATTATTTCTGAAAGATTGCTGAAGTGATAAATAAATCAAAATCTAATTCTGGAATGTCACTTAATTTATTAATTTTAGTCGAGGCTCTGATGAAAAAATAATTATTTCTGTAATAACTACGAGGAGTATACAAAATTATTACTATTTTAGTTATAAACCAATGTTTCGTGTGTTGCAGAGGCGGCACGCGGTACCTATCGGGGGGCGTGAACGTGGGAGTGGGCGGGGCGCTGACTGCCTTCGACTACGTGGCCAACCGCATCGTGGAGGTGATGCGCAGCGACGCGCACGACAAGCCGCTCGCCTTCCCCACGTACGCGTACCCGTACTCCGCGCTCAACGTCACCCCGCCCGCGCCTGACGGTCAGTAGTGCTATTGCATATACAAATGCTGAGTGTAAGTAGGACATGTGTGACAGATCAACGTTGAAAGATGATGCATAAGAAAGAGTAATAAGAAGAGTACATATTTATATACATATATATTGGTTATCTCCAACTCTCTACTAACAGTGATAAGCTAGGCTAGCTGTCACTAGCCACGCCACGGTCGTTCTATCATTGAACCTTCTCTCCATAGACTACTGTAATAGACCGCAGGCTAACTATAGACCACACGTCTATCAAACAAGCACCACACCACACGCCAGGTAGAGGCAGGCACACGTAAATGACGGCTACAGCGAGATATGTGATGTCATGACTGGCTCACATTTTGGGACTCTTAGAAAGCAGCAAATTGACTTTTAATTTTGTTGCAATTCTTATTAATGACTTCAAAAGACTTGTAAATAAATTTTCCTGATTTAACAATGTGTCATATTGTTGTAGGTCCGGCGGTGAGCACGGCCGGAGCCGCCCCGCCGCCCGCGCCCGCGCCCCCGCAGCCCGAGCCCGCGCCGCTCATGTCCGCGCAGTACGAGCCGCTATCTGACGAGGACTGACCCCCGCGCCGCGCCCCGCGCCCGCCGAGGCCCTAGCGCCTGTTCGGGCGCGTCTCCCGCGCCCACATGCAAACTGCCAACTGGAAGAGAACACTGTACAGTGACAGGCCCCAATACGGGCCCCTGGGGGACGCCCCATCACAGTTGGGCGACGAGTCCCAACATGTACCCCAGGGGGACACCCCGCCCGGAGACAGTGATACGAGAGACAAGACATATCGAAGTGACGCGAAAGAGACAACGGACAGCGGGCTTCGGAATTCTGTTATATGTTACACGAAGCCACGATGACCAAAGTGAATTTAAAGGACTGTCCGAGGCACTGGTGACACACCCGGACAAAGTGTCAACGTTCTTATGTATTGTGACAGGGATTAAAACATTTTGTTGTGGAAAGCTTTAATGGACCTTGTATTTTATTGTTACGTCGGTTTTATAAAGTGTAGTGCGTCAGTGAGTGGCTGCCTCGAGTTTAATTTTATAGTTGCAAGTGGCATTTCAGTGACAGTCTGCCCTCGTGCGAATTCAGTTGTGACTAACATTCCGTGTGAAGTGTACGGACTATAGTTTGTAAACCGACGGGAGCAAATCCCATGCCGGCGGCGAACGCCTCTACGTATTGTTATTTATTCGTTATTACCACTTTATTTTTTTTTTATTGTATAACACTGAATAATGGGAGACTATGTATTTTTTGTATCAAAAAACATTGTATATTGTTATACATAGTGCGTTATCTGGATGTACATTTGGAAGTTTGCGTGATTGCGTGTTAGGTTATCCGGCATCGGCTACTATCCACACTGCCGCTGCACGTACCTCACTAAATATAAGTGGCAGTACTCCGCATCCCCAGTCTTCCATCTCACGACATGTAGCGACGCCGCGCGACTTCGTCCAAATCTATGCCTAAGTTGTAAATTTTGTATAGTTAGTAGCGGGGGCATCCCCAAGATGCTCCGCGACGCCCGGCGACGGCCCGCCCCTTCGACTTAGTAACGCGTAGTTGAATTATCATTTGTCGTGTAAATAGCGCATCTCCGTTAGTTGTACAGTCGGCCGGGCTCGCGCTGTATACAGTATACATATAGTAAGCGTATGGTTAATATATATATACATACTGTGCATTTGTAATTATACAGGCTAGTTTTACGAATATGATAGAGATTTTCATTTTTAGTTAGGTCAGTTTGGACCGGGTGAAAATGGTCGGGTTATGAGCGTGCGAGTGTGTGCGTGTACGTGCAAGCGAGTGCGTGCGAGCGTGTGCGTCCGCGTTGTGCGAGTTTGTACGGAATTCGCCGTCCGCCGCCGTTCGCCGGAGCATTTCTGTGACGTGTGCGTCGCGTTGCCGTTCCGAACTTGTAGTTTGTAAATCTTAAAGATTACATTTCAATGGTCTTCGAATTTATGTATAATATCGATTGTTAGAAGTTTTTTATTGACAGTACGGAGGCGGATCGAATTATTGTATCTACTAAATTGTTATTGTTCGGCGAGTGAGTTGGTTTGTGTATAAAGTGTAAACATTAACGACTGATTAACTTTACTGACGCGAGGTGGCGGCGGCGGCCCCACAATGTGATTTCTATATAAAATTGTAACGTATTTGTAAGTAGCCGAAAGAAAAGATAATCCTTGTAAGTCCCATCATAAGCGAAAACCAAGTTTTGGGAGGACAAATCAATAAATAAGATGCAAATCTATGTCTTTTGTTTCATTCCTGATTACTACTTTATCGACTTGGCCGCTTTATTTCAAAAGAATCATGGATGTTAACCTATTCTGCGACAGTTTTAAGATTCCATTTTATCGACAGCCCATAGGGACTGGAATGCCATTCATAGGAATGCTAGTTACATTCCTACAATGAAAATGATCTAATAAGATGTTCTATGGTAAGCCATCCCATGTCGTGCGGCTTAAGTTTCCTGGTGACCCATTGAATGTAGAGAAGTACGGAGGGCAACGCGTCGGCGTACTTATGCGGATGTCTGGGAGGCGGTAGGCATCGAAAGATCCCGACTGCTTCTTCGCACTTTACTACACTATCAGAAGACAAATTCGTGAAATGTTTGCTAAGTTGTCGATTGGAGATCAGTAACACAGATTGTGAAAATCTAGTACAGACTCCAGTCTCTCACAAAGGTATCCTTTAAGGCAAATGTATTTATTGTACCAGTTTTTGTAAAACCTTTGTGGAGAAAATTAAAACACTTTTAATATTATTATTATTTCACGTGACATATACCTAATTTATATTATCATCCTGTCGAGCATATTATGTGGACGAATATGAAGAATATCCGTAGAAGTGCTATCCACATTCCACAAGCAACCTTAGCTCAGACTTAACCCATTCAATGCGGCGCTCCAAACTACGATTTCTGCTCAGTTGCGGCCGCCTTTTTCAACGGGACGCCGATGTGCGTCCGCCGCACCTCGGAAGGGAACTTTTAGACGCCGATCGGCGTCTGCCGCACCCGGATAAGAATTCGAAAAAAAATTAGTTTTTTCTGTTCGCCAACCTTACAGTTAGCTCGTAAATTGTAGACAGATATACGCAGAGCTAAGTAAAGGGGTTTATTTTTGTCATAATCAGTTAAATCTGCCATTAATAGTTAAAACTTTAGAAATTAGTGTTTTTGCTAAAAATTATGGGTGAAAACAGTAAGTCAAAGTAAAATAATATAATAATATATAAATATATAAGTCGTTTTACATTAAATAGTCACCACATTTAATAGATATTCGTGTTTAAATTATTTTTTTATTATTTGTTGATTTTGCCAGAGTATACCAACCTTTGGTAACTTCTAAACTACATTAGAACATTATACATATTATATTTTATCATTCATAATTTTAACCCTTTGAACTAAATATCCTTGGTGATTATTATGTAGGCATTTTAAAAAAATACAAGTTCCCAGTGAAAGAAGTCTTGTTACCTTTTTTTTCGCTCGTTTTAATTTTTTTTATTATTAACTAATATGAGAATCTAGCTGCCGATTAAAGCTACTACTACTACAGAATAGAAATCTCATCTTTAATAACAGATTCTATAGTTTAATACCTATTTTTTTATAGTACAACCTCTTGTACTATAAAAAAATATAAAAAAATAGCGAGCGAACAGTCGGAGCCATTTTCATGACTACTGACGCCAATAGACATCCGCATAGTTTATACACGGATGCGTTGCCCCACTCCCCCCTCTATAGGTCACATGCTACTTACACACCGCACGAAACGCGACAGCAAGCTAACACTTTACGCCGGTCTGTAAATTTATCTTACTCGTCAAACACTGATATTCATATATAGAAATGAGTCACGCAAGTAACTCGCAAGTCTATCCATAAATGAAGTATAAAATACCGTCTAAATGTTTAAATCTGCACAAATAAAATGTGCACATAAGAAATTTAAAAGCTTCATGGATAAAATGTTACTAACTCCTGGTAGACGCCGATGTGCGTCCTCCGCAATTTATCAATAATATTTGAATTTTTGAAGAGATGATTTCACAGAAACTATACTCAGTTCCTCGTAGCTATAGGAAAAGTAAACGTTTATTTCGCAGAAATTTTTAATAATTTGGATTCTTGAAGAAAATAAACTCATTTAAAATTTGACGCCGATCGGCGTCTGCCGCACCTGGGGCAAATTCGCAATGGGTTAAGAAGCACAAGCAATCCGAAACAAATCAAATGTACTTTGTTTAAAATATTTAAAATTTTATATTTTTTCTCGTCTGTTGTGGCTAGTTCAAGCTTGTCGATTTGGGATAGGAATTATTGCCGCATTCACCATATCTGTGGTATTTAGTGATATGTGACTTCATTCTCTTTCTCTGTATTGTGGGCAAAGATTGCGCAAAGCAAAATTGACGTTTCCTTCTTTTCAAAGTAACGTACTTAGGTACTTATCAAACCGCCCTCGTATATGAATATCTACGCTAATACTTACTATAAATGATAATTAAACTACATGGCTGAGTAGCTAAACATAAAAAAAAATATCTAGATATTCTGTGGTCGAACTTGGCAAAGTTCCGGCGCGCCAACCTTGTAAAATTACATTTGGCGCGAAATCGTGAGACATGGAAAAAAGCCCCCGCGTGAGCTACGGGAACCCCAAGCAAAGGACGTGGACCGGAGTGACCGTGTTCTCGGCTTATCTGGTGCTGCTGATGGTGGAAATATACATAGAGTTCTTCGAGAATCAGTCCCATGTAAAAATTTATAATCGAGTGTGCGAAATGTTGCGCAAATAAGTGATTTTATACCTATTGTCTACGCGGCTGTTTCAAATGGCTCAAAGCCAATATAAATAATGTGTTTAATGTGTACATTTTTAATAAAATGAGAAAAGTATCTTCATGAATTTAATATTTATATTACTGGGTATGTGCGTCGGGCCGCCTTCCGTAAATGGGTTGGGTATTTACTATTTATATCTACCTAGTAGGTATTCAATGTTCCTAAATCCTAGACGTTATTATATACCACAGAAGGGTATCGCTTACCTCTGGTTGTATACATGTCGATTGTCGAGTCGGTTAATTCGTTGTACCTAGTTGTGGATATAATTAATACAGCGCCGGATTCAGGTGGGGGCTCAGGAGGCTGTAGCCTCGGGCGCCGTAAGGTTTAGGGCCTGCGTACACAAGAGATTTTTGTCCGCGACAGAGAAAAAAAAATTCGCCCGCGGGTTTACTGCGTACTCAACGCACGCGGTGTGACTTCATTTGTTGCCCGGAAGTGCCTCACTCTCGAGCGTACAACACGGACTGAAGTCCAGTGTCCTCCGTCTGCGTTGCTTCGCCTAGGCTCTAAAGTTCTATTTTTTCGGGGACTCCCGCCGCCCGCGTGCATTAATTGTCCGGTCCGCTCTCTGCATGACCTCGCTTATTCGGGAGACTTTTTGTACGCGATACTTTTAATCCCTTGTTTGTTGTTAGTGGACAAAAATGTCCGCGGACTAAAATCCCTCGTCTGCGCAGGTTATAATGGTCATTAATTGTCCCCTTATACTATAAAAAAAACCGGCCAAGTGCGAGTCCGACTCGCACACCGAGGGTTCCGTAATCCCAACGTAATGCATATTGCATGGTTTTCAATTATTGTAACTTTACGCCTGCCGTTTAAGTTGACAAACGTATATAAGCGGTTGCTCACACACATTTAGTAGGCAACGAACTACAGTTATAAGTTGATAATAATTTTTCCAATGATCTACATATAATTTACTAGTTTTCAGATGTATTCTTATATATGTGCTATAAGTTCTTACTTCTTGCCAAATTTCACAACTCCAGGTCAACGGGAAGTACCCGATAATTTTTTGGTTTTCGACAAAGTACGTTTTCATACAAAATTTGTGCACGGCTATAACTTTTTATTGCGTTAACTTAGAAGTGTGATTTTTTCAAGGCATCAAGAGGTAACTGACCTCCGTATTTGACAAAAAATTCCCTTAATCCCTTCACGTTTTTAGAGAAAAAGGTCTTGACAGACGTACAACAAAGCGATCCTATAAGGGTCAATTCACACCAAAAGCGCGGCGAAGCGCAGTTTATGTGTCATATGAATTTCAACTTTATAATAATTACTATAATACTTATTATCGCATGAGAAACTCGAACGAGTCGCGCGGATTCCCGCGACTGCGCGAGACTTCGCTGGAATCCGCGCGGAAGTCGAGAGAATTCGATAATAAGTACTACAGTAATGAAAATAAAGTTTAAATTTATATGACACTGAAAATGCGCTCCGCTTCGCTGCGCATCGCCGCGCTTCGCCGCGCTTTTGGTGTGAATTGACCCTAAGGGTTCCGTTTTTTCTCTTTGAGATACGGAACCCTAAAAAATCTAAGTCGTGAAATTTGTGCTAGTTATGGGCCATTAAATAACAAAAACAAAGTAATCATAACATTTATTAAACTCATAAAACATTATGATACATCATTACATGGTGTAAAATGCAACAATATACAACAAAATGACACTAAAACATAATGAACGATTTAACATACATACATTATTCCTACATACGGCTATGGTTCGGGCACTTCAAATAATGTGCCAAATCCGATATTTTCAATATTTCACTTTCACTTATATAATATTTGACACTAAACGGAACTTGATAATACGGAGATGGCATCATTAAGTCCGGTCGCTGTGCTGAAATAATTTGGAACTCTGACCTGGTTGATTCTTCCTCCTTCATAAATATGAGCGAACGAACAGATTCAATGCTCTTTTACCAAAAGTATAATTTATACCAATAATTTTAGGTAATAGACATTATATACGAGGTCATTGTGCCAATTACTTTCTGCTCAGCGACAGGACTATACCGTTCAAAGTTTAGTTTACTTCTTGACAAAGTTTTCACCGGTCTTGATGTTCTTGAGCAGTTCAGGGATGGCCGCCTTGAGGAGTTCCTGCTCGTAGGGGTTGAGTGTCCCGTAGCCCAAGTTCTTCTCCACTCCATTCTTGCCGAGCAGTACGGGGTTGGCGAAGTAGGCAGCTTCGGTGAGGTCGGACTTGATGTACGCGCATTCCACCACATTCGATTCGCCCTGAGAAATTAAAGAATAGTAATTATTATAAACTATTATTTTTTATCGTATAGGGGGGGGCAATCGACAAGTCGTAACCATTTTCATGACTACCGACACCCTTGTCCCTTAGGCATGGAGATTATACAGAAACGTTGCTCTCTTTCCTCTATGTGCCATCGGATACTTACACACTGCATGAAATGCGAGCTGTCACTAGGCTGTTATCGTGTAAAGGAGGTACCTGCCCGGCCATACCGGCACAATTCGGCAGCAATGCAGCATGGCACAGTACTCTTACTATAATGAAAGAAATAGTTCGAGTCTGATAATATCTAGATTGATTGACCAGATTGGGAAGGACAGTTTTTTCGTTGATTTTTTTTTCATTACAATTATCAATCATTTGAACTTATTATCTTATACAGGGTAGTTTTTTGGTCACAGACCAAATTTTAATATAAGAAAGTAAATCTCAATCCAAGGGTGTGTGGTTTTAAATTTTATCGTCTAATTAAACATCAATTTCAAATGGTCCGGAAAAATATGTCAATCCTTCGCATACGACAAGTGCATTGACCTTAACAGCTGTCACGTGAACATAATTACGGAATTTCACATCAACTGTTTTATATCTTTATTTTAAACAGATTTTAATTAAATGATTAGATTAACAGACATTACTACTCTACTCACATCAATTGTTTTATGGTCAAACTTAATTAGATATCCTAAAGGGTATTCAAATATTTGACTTTTTCAAGGTCACGGACGCCTGCACCGCATCCAAGGTTATGTTAAAATTTCACTGCCACTCGTGCCGCACAATTGTATTCCTAGCTAGGGCTTCCATGCGTTACGTCTTACACATACAAGAAAAAAAATTATTTCATAAAGCGAGTATATTTTCGATTTTGAACCAAATCTGGAAATTAGAGATTGGTGACCAAAAACTAACCTGTATACGGAGTTTATTTTTTGGTCACTGGCTTATTTTAAAATAAGGAAGTAGACATCATACCATGAATGTGTATTAGATTTTATCGTCTAATTGTAATATTTTATTAAATAAAAATCGATTTGGAATGGTCCTTAAAAATTACATGGAATTGTTGTTATTACACGAAATGTAACGACTTCAAGGTCAGTGACGTCGGCCTACCGTGAGTCGCGAGTGTGATGCGCGTGGTGACACAGAAATATGTTTTACAACATGGGACAAAGTAATTGTATCTATTTTTTTCAAAATTTTTTGTTTATAAATCGACATTCTGAACCAAACCTGAAAATTTGGATGGTGACCAAAAAATAACCCTGTATAATATTGTCAATAACCCTGTATAATATTCTCAAGTCTCAATGTTATTTACCATACTCCTCCGATACGGCTCTACCTATTCTCATGAAACTTTGTGTACATATTGGGTAGGTCTGGGAATTGCAACATCTATTTTTTAGCTCATTATTTCCACGGGATCGGAACGTACGTGGGTGAAACTGCGGATAGCAGATAAGTTATCTTATATAATTTATCAATAAGTCTTCGCCACGAAAGTAGTGTGAATACCTTGAGTCCTCGAAGTACGGAGCCAGCAAGACGCGCGCCGGCGTACGCCATGGACAGTGTGGCGGAGCCCCCGCCGGCCTTGGCCTTCACCACCTGCAAACATGGCAACATTTCGCATCAGTATCAGTATATATTTTTTTTTCGGAGATACCTTTCACCGGTTGCAACTGCCAAATTCTCCGAACTATTGAAGACTATTATGTCTTAGGTTTAGACAAGACAAAAGGGGGACAGACTCCCCTCTTTACCCCGGTGCAGAGGAGATGCACCAAATAAGTCAGTACATATCACTGTATTTAACATGTAACATTTTATATGTTGAGAAGAAGAGAAAAGGAAATGTGCGCGCGCACTGTTATTTCTTACTCCTACAGTTAAGAAACCTAACTCTTTCTGTTTTCACTATCTTATTTCCCTCTCAACTTTAGTTCGTCTCGCCCGATCTCGTTTCACATTAAAAATTTAATTTAAAAAAGTTTTGCCACTAGCAATAGTTAATTAGTAACAGTACTAGCAATAGTAGTTAAATAGTCAATTAAGATTTATTCAGATTACACTATGACTAATACACTATCAAAAACATAGTCAAGCATATGTGACGCTATTAAAATGCAACAACAGAAAGGTCATTTTGATAGATTGTAGTGTGCATACCTCAGTTCCGGCCTCCTGGATCCTCTGAGTGAGCGCCGTAATCTTGCCCTTATCACTGAGCTGAACAGCCGGCTGGCTCTGACTCAGCAGAGGAATGATGGTGACACCCGAGTGACCGCCGATCACTGGGATGGTGACGCAGCGAGGGTCCACGCCGTTGATCTCACCAATGAAGGCAGCGGCACGCACCACATCCAGGGTTGTGACGCCGAGTATTCTGGCTGGCTCGTATACTCCAGCCTGTGGGTAAGAGAATGTACTTTTAGATTTTTTACAGCATAACCAGAGAAGCCTTTTATCACCAACATCTCAAAACTGCAGAATATGATGATGTGGGGGGTGCCTTTAGCTCATTTCATTATTTCATAGCCAGGGACATATTATGTATGATTGCTACATAGATGCGTTGCCCTCCTTTCTTCCTCTCGTCCAATGGGCCACAGGCTACTTATAAGCCGAACAAACAGCATAGCTGTCACCTTATGGTGTTATCTTATGGGAAATCTATAAAATGCTATGTAGATTAAAAATTGGTCAAACCAGAGTTCTGTACCAACTAGTTACTAGAGAAAATATAACTGACCATGACAAACTTACATTCATGGGAGTACACAAGTACATTGTAAAAAAATACAAATATAACTTTTTGATTGGTGGTAAAGTGAGATACGAAATCGTAAAAAGTGATTAATAATAATAGTAACATCAAATACCTTAAAATCAAGTTGTATGATGCAGAGTTTAGCCAATAGAACACAAAATTATTGACACATACACAGAATTGTTGAAGAAGAAGAAGAGTTGTTTAGAAGTCATAGCAATATATTTGTATGTCTTGACCTTAATCATTTCATTGAAAAGGTTACATACGTCATTTTTGTTATCACAATGTTTACAATAATATCCGATCATATTAGTGATAATATCCGATAATATTGTGGCAAAGAGCTCTGTAACTTTTTAAAATTATTTTGCAATCCTATAATTAGGTTTTTGTTACCCCTGTGAAATAGCTAAATCACCCCTGCGGGAGTAATAACCCCAAAGTAAAAATATCCAATATATATCCAATAAGTTTATATATGTATTTGTTGAATTGAATTATTGAATTAAAGTTTCGACAACTCCTAAATAAAATTAATTCATTTACAGTTGATATACACACTGCAATTTTGTATTTTGCCAATTGTGTTTTATGGTAAGCAACTTATCAATTGTCGTTTGACCGTGACCATTGATTTGCTTAAGAAATGAAGTAGTAAATCAATTCTCATGTAAATGTTTAAAAATAAAACTTGATTTATATACTTTATGGTTTAGGATGCTGTACTACATGACTTTTTTTAAAAATGACTGATCTAAATAATATACAAGGTTGATAAAAGCCAGAAGCATTCAATTAAACGACATGTACTATAAGTGCCTACTGTCAATCCAAATTTTTAAAAAAACTTTACGACAAGTATATGAAAATACTTTTCACAAACAAGTGTGATGTTGAGAATAAATTTTGTATGCTTGTGGTATACATTCCTTGAAATCAATAGATGAGTTGGGAGTTAATTAACGATTACGGAGGACAAGACATCTGAATAACCTCTATGCGGATGTCTATGGGCCTCAGTGGTCATGAAAATGGCTTCGGCTGCTTGTTGGCCCTCTTATACTATAAAAAAAAACATTTTTTTACCTTCTTAAGTACTTCTGAAGCAATGGGCACCATGGAGTTGACTGGGTTAGTGATGATGGCAACAATCGCCTTGGGTGCGACGTTGGCAACGCACACAGCAAGGTCCCTGACAATTGATGCATTTGTGTTGAAAAGATCATCACGGGTCATGCCTGGTTTACGTGGCACTCCGGCTGGGATAACCACCAAATCGGCTTCTGTAGTAAAAATTCTATATTAGGAATATGATGTGATAGAAAATTTGTTGATTATACAAACATTTATGTACCACAACAAGTTAATGTAGGTAAAAAAGGTATGTAGAAATATATTAATACTTTGTACCAACATTTCTATATGATTATTATTTTTTTACGATTTTCTTTTGTGTACATAAATTGTTAAATAAATAAATAAATCAATATGTTCTTCATCAATACATTTTATGTAGTCACAATGTGATACAGTAGTTGGCATAAGCAAAACATAACCTCTAATCACAATATTATCGCCATTCACCATTGACAATGATGTTGACATAATATACCTCTTGCTTCTTCTTGGTGTCCACCAAGATAACAAATACCTTGCTCCTAAAGCAATATTTCAATAATAGCTGTCATGGCATAAATTTAATTCAGAGGACATTATATATCCAAATAGCCTTCTTCAGATCACTAATTACAAAATAGAAAAATGTTGTGGAGTATAATATAGTGGTTGGGTAGATGATATCAATTTATTTTCTGTTAATTTAATGTTAAAATGTTTTACTGTAAATAAGATCAACAATGGGTACTACAGAGAATCAGAAAATATTGAAATAATCCACTAACATACATTGTTTTGTCGACATTTAGCTGAGTCAACACTATATCAAACTAGGTATGTAAAGTTTCCTTTGCATCTAAATATAATTAATCGGTTGTACTTTGTATATATAAAACATATATTTGGAAAATTCATAACATATAATAAAATATTTATATAATAAATTTGAATATAGGTTAACATATTTGATGATTTTTAGAGTCATTGAAGAAGTAAATCAAATATTTTGACACAATTTCTTTTATTAATGTAGGTATTTATTATATATGTTTTGCATTGATATGTAGTAAAGTGTTTTAAGTTTTGTTAAGCCAGCTTGCAATAAACATGAATAATTCCAGTCTCAGTGACCGTGATAATGGCTCTAAATATAGGTTATTTTACAACTGATAAGCATGTTATGTAACTTTCGAACTTGTTTATTTTACGCTACTGCTGGGTGTAGACAATGCTACTTACTCTCGATAGCAGCCGAAAGTTGTTCGGGTCCTTTGTGGCCAGTGACCTTGGCTGGGGTGTCCATGTGAGACAGGTCGACTGCGACCCCTGGGGTCACCGGCGCGATGTCATAGAGAGCTAAGTGTGATACCAGGGGGTTTTGTTTCAACAACAAGGCCAAAGGCTGCCCAATTCCACCCGCCGCACCAGCCACGACAACTTTAAAGTTTTTCTGTAAAATTACATTGCAAAGTATAGCTCAACCATAACATATCATGCAAAAATATTACAATTATGACAACTAACATGAATTTTTCTATCATTTTATGGTGTACCTGTGACGATGTGGAGAAGTTTTTGGCATTTTCGACGGCCAAAGTGGCAGCAGGTCTAAGTGCACGAGAAAACATATTTAGAGATCGATGTTGCTATTTGATTCACAAAGCCTTTGAAATGCTGAACACTTAGCACTTAGCAGAAATCAGAATAAACCGGACGACCCCAGCGACCTTTATTCAAAGTGTAACAAAAATTAGAGAAGTCACTAGCCACTGCAATGCTTCCTAAGCCTACTTACTCGTACTCGATAAATTTCGATAGTCGATACCCAAGACTAGTCGACTCGATACAAATTACGATAAACAGTGTACTTGTCTCTTGCTTTTCGCCACATACCGTCCTCTCATTTCGTTCGTCTTTTTACTATCATATCCTTGCACCTCTAGCATAAAAAATATCTTACATCCATATTTCTTGTTCGATTTACTGTCTTTTTAGTATCGATATGATACTAAAAAGACTGACTGAAGAAGTTGTTTTATATTATGAATAGTGTAACTAAATACATAAACATTTGAAAAAAACAAGCATCTACGTATACTAATTATATTTTTTCCTCGATCATCGATGATGGCACACATTAAAAATATAAATATCGATATAATTGTTGGAACATCAATATTTTTGTAACATGCCACATCCTTATTAAAGTTTGACAGTTGTAATTTCTTTTTTTTTTTTAATTTAGTTCAGGATTATCCGTCGAAGGAGAACACTACCGTATACCCGATATGGACAGAGATTGGTATAACCCTACTATTTGAGAATTATGCCTGCAAAAGCTTCCATGGATACTTTTTTATATGGTAGGATTATTGCAACTATAAAAATATAAAGTAAATTCGACTAAATTACGTACAAACTAAGCAAGATAAATAAGGTAGAGTGATTTAATTAACACCTTCTCACTGACAATAATAAATAATGGCACTTTTTCACGGTCATATACAAAAAAACACAACTTAGGAAAGGTTATATTTTCAATAAAATGCCGTTCTGTGTGATTTTGACACCCCAAAATACTGCAACTTACCATTTCGGAGTTTTGTATCACTAATATAAACACTTAAAACACTTCACAATCGTGATTTAGATGCGATAATCAATTAAATACTAATTTCCGTAAAAGTACGTTAAGTGTGTCTGCCGAAGATGCGAACTTTGGCAGCCAGAAAAAAGCCATACGCCTGTGGAGACAAAAAATAGACTTGCGTTCTCGCTTAATTTCATAGCAAATCACTATAAGTCCGTCTCGTTTTCGCAAGTATTATTAATTTATGTCTATTCTATAGATTCTCCTTCTACGGGATTATCTAACTAGACCGTGCTAGACGTACTCGATGCACAGTTCATTCGTACTATAAATGATTTTAAAAAATATATTTTTAGCACTTACACAAGCTACCGACACAAAAAAATCAAACCTTTTAAACGACATAAAAATTATATTAAATTTTATAAAGAGGTAGTTCCACACTGCATGCAGCCGACTTGGGCCGGCACGACCGGGGAGGTACTTCTCGCTTACACAAGACCGGCGTAAAGAAACAGCTGTGCTGTCACGTTTCGCGCGGAGTGCAAAGGAGCCGGTGACCCATGGAGGTGAGTGGAGAAGGGAGGACAATTCATCTGTGTGTAATAATCATCTTTACAAACATTTAAAAAATCCTGTTGAAATTCTGCATCTTTCACCAACTAGTAGCTGGCGAAAGCACGCACTTCGGCAGACAGCACGTCGAATTTAGAAATAATAACTTGATAGCAAGATTATCAACTTTTTCCAAGAATCCTGAATATCGCCGGCACATATTGTTCTACGTGAATCGCAGTTCTCACACATGTACTGACGCAATAGTGTTAATCAGTAATTAAATTTATGACTTGTTTGGCTATGGAATTAAGATTATTTCACTTTCGTACAATCGCCGATAGTAAATGTCGCTCTAGGTCTAGTTAGACTCTACATTCGATCGCCGAACGTAACTGTCGTCCTAGTTTTAGTAAGACTTGATGTTGAATCGCTGAATATAATTGTCATCATAGTATTAGTTAATTATAATTGTAATAATTGCATTACACTAAATATTCTATAAGTAAAATTGTTTTTTTTTTGGAAGTCTGCTTGCCACAAAACTTATTTCGCGATCTAGTGTTGTCATGTAAAAAGTTTGCAAAAAATCAAGTGTCTACTTTCATTAGCCACACTCTAGCTAAAATTGTAAACAACATTTGTTCCACGACTTTCTGTAATTCGCTTTTTTCATACAATAATAAATTTAATATCGATGGACTTATTAACACTACATAAGAGCTCTTACACACGAGCGGCATTATAGCTAATACCTCTGCCACTTAGATCATTTAGTAACTCTGCCATTGAGAACATAGAGTGCGCGCAAGATAACTTTGCGCGCGGCCGAAATTGGAACTAACTCGTGTCCGCTGTCTTGTCGTTTACGTCAGGTGTATTGTATATTGCATATTTGACAGGTAATTATTAAGGCTGCCATAACAATTAAACTTCCCTCATTATCTGGATATGCTATTAACTTTTTTTTAGTAGATAATTATTATTTATATCACGTAAATATTAATAATGTACACTTACATAGTCATTGAGTTATATGTACTACTAGAGAAGACATCTCAACTAGATTTTGTGTCATACGTATTAGTCCTTGTCTAAATGTGACGTCTTTGAGTACAATTTTTATATCATAAATTGCCTTCGTGTGTATTGAGATATTTTTCAAATAACTCAAGAAACATTAGTAAAAATCAAGGAGTGACCTTCCATCAGTATTTTAAACACATTTATGTTTACGCTTAATTAAATTATTTTTTCAATTTACTGTAACGTTTCAGGCGTTGTCAAATGTTTATACGAATGTCAAAGAGTAAGAACATATTTTGTCTGCGCAGAGTGGACAGATGACGAGTATAAATTTTATTGCTAATGATTATTACGTATTATTATGTAATTATATATGTAATGGGCTATTTTCCAAGTTTTCAAAAACCACTCCAGAATGTTTATCAGTGATCAATGAACTTATACATTTTTTTATTTTTTATTCTGATAAGTATTTATGTACTTTCAAATTTTAAATTAAAAATTCAAAACTTTAAAGACCCGCGAAAACGCTTCTTTAAGCAAAATGGCGTCCTGTGACGTAGATATTCTGTATCCTAAATGTCAAGTAGTGAATGACTTATGTATGTGACTTATTTCATATGTAGCATTTGTTTGTTTTGTATTCTCTTTGTATTAACAAACATTTGTATCAAGTAACAACATTTAACAGTGACCATAATATTAAAATTATGACCTACAACTCTTTGACAAATGACAATTGACAACTTAGTTACTACGCATATTACGGTACCCGGGGCTACCATAGAGCTCACGCAATACTGACGTCATAATCAATTTCAAGTCGTTTCGTATCACGTGACTCATGAATAAAAATACGTATTTTTAAAAATATATTTTAAAATAAAATATTGATTATTTACTAATAATTTCACTACATAATGACTTTATAAATCATATTAATTAAAGATTACATTCAATAAGCTTATATTTTTAATACTGGAAAATAGCCCATTGTAACGGAACAATATTTGAACGCCGCTTACTATTAACGTAGCATAACTATTCTTTTGTAATATCATTGGTAATAGTACTATTAATAGGCTATTTGACACTATCAAAAATATACTACGAATTATAGTCATCATATTAAATTAGATAATAATAAACCGTATACAAGTCTATTGTATATAAAATAATGCATATTTATTGTAAAATTTTCGAAATAAAGAAGCAATTATTTGACAACCTCAAAAACGTTTTGTGATCGGTTGAAACTCAGATGACGTCACCGGCAAGTAAACTCTAGCCGAATTGCCTAGTGTTTGACACATTATTTACTTGCGTTTCACGTCAATCTAATCATATTGCGCCGCCATGACAGTTTGCACTGTTTTAGGCGCGAGTGTAATAACTCAAATTTTAACATTATTTTTTGTTGTTAATACTGCTTATTTTCTGGAAATATTTATGTAACGTGTTTAACAAGTCATAAAGTATGAAATAAAAAAAAAATCAAAAAATTGTCAAATACCCTATTGTATCAACTATAAGAACATATTAAGTTTAGTTGTATACGACCATCGCTGTGGTTGTGTTCCCTACTTCCTATCATTGGTGAAAGGTGAAATTCAGTACTTAAACTGGCAACATTAAGTACGCCACCAGTCGCGCGCAGAGTTATCTTGCGAGCACTCTACCGCTCGTGTGTTAGCACTTAGCCTTCAAAAGCACTTAGCCTAGCCCTGTGCCGTAAAAACTTGTGTTACGGGTACTAGGCAACGCAAATATATTTTTGTTTTATAAATTTAAGAAATATTATATTTACGATTTTTTTATTTAATAAATACTTAATATAATACATAGACTCATAACCTGGGTGGGATTTGAAACGGCCTCGTGCTTCGCGTTTCCGAACTTTCGGCAGCCGGTATCTATATCAGAGAGCTAGCAGGTGTTTTAAAAAAAATAATCCTGTATATTGTTTCTCTGAAATCGTAGACAGATTGTATTCTCTGTCTACGTCTGAAATTATGCTGCGACGGTAGATATTTTGTTTACGTCTTAACCACTAGTCGGTAGTCACCAAAAGACTGTTCGTTTACCTCCACTCCTGTACTGTACTGTTCGTTCGTATAAAAAAAAATAGAAAAGTTTGGTGCGACAAAAATGACAAGTAAATAAACATCTGTCAAACTGTCATTGCTCATTGCTGACAATAGAGATTGCTGACCTGAAAAGTTACTTTTATTTATTAGTTTGTGATGAAAAGTGAATGGGTTCAAAGAGCATCTTAGGTTTTGAAATTTAAGAAGTAAAATTAACAATTTCTCTAAATTAAAATTCCCTGTGCAAATAATAACTTAACTTTGATATTGCAATTGAGTTGACGACAATCAGTGCACTACATCTTCAAGCAAAACATCCCGTAGTGTAGAATAAAGTTTGTGAATCTCCTAAAGTCCATAAATTGAATTTAATCTTCAGGCACCATGAATGTAATACAGGCTGTAAAGATGTACATAACTAAAATGACGGAGGAGAGTGGACCTGGCATGAAAGTTATTCTTATGGAT
>LUGF01045536.1:252827-272123 GCA_001625245.1 Calycopis cecrops
CTGTGGTTGTGTTCCCAACTTCCTATCATTGGTGAAAGGTGAAATTCAGTACTTAAACTGGCAACATTAAGTACGCCACCAGTCGCGCGCAGAGTTATCTTGCGAGCACTCTAGTTAGACTCTACATTCGATCGCCGAACGTAACTGTCGTCCTAGTTTTAGTAAGACTTGATGTTGAATCGCTGAATATAATTGTCATCATAGTTTTAGTTAATTATAATTGTAATAATTGCATTACATTAAATATTCTATAAGTAAAATTGTTTTTTTTTTTGGAAGTCTGCTTGCCACAAAACTTATTTCGCGATCTAGTGTTGTCATGTAAAAAGTTTGCAAAAAATCAAGTGTCTACTTTCATTAGCCACACTCTAGCTAAAATTGTAAACAACATTTGTTCCACGACTTTCTATAATTCGCTTTTTTCATACAATAATAAATTTAATATCGATGGACTTATTAACACTACATAAGAGCTCTTACACACGAGCGGCATTCTAGCTAATACCTCTGCCATTGAGAACATACCGCTCGTGTGTTAGCACTTAGCCTTCAAGAGCACTTAGCCTAGCCCTGTGCCGTAAAAACTTGTGTTACGGGTACGAGGCAACGCAAATATATTAAATTGGTTTTATAAATTTAAGAAATATTATATTTACGATTTTTTTATTTAATAAATACTTAATATAATACATAGACTCATAAGTCATAACCTGGGTGGGATTTGAAACGGCCTCGTGCTTCGCGTTTCCGAACTTTCGGCAGCCGGTATCTATATCAGAGAGCTAGCAGGTGTTTTAAAAAAAATAATCCTGTATATTGTTTCTCTGAAATCGTCTGAAATTATGCTGCGACGGTAGATATTTTGTTTACTGTCAAGAATTGTAAGCAATGATGGGAAACTCATAATTCAATAACAATGACATTTAGCACAAGAACTTCAACTGTTACGAGTTACAACTGAAGGTCTCTGACACCCAGCATATATATCTAAACCGCATCTCTCTTGTCTTTTTTAGTGCAGTTTGTGTTTCCAGTGACCCATCAAGGGGGAAGTAAGATGAACGCCAACGCATTTGTATAACCTCTATGAGGATGTTTATGAGTGTCGGTAGTAGAGGTGTGCCTAAGAGTGATATTTGAGTAGCAGCGATCGCCCTGAGCAGTTGTAAAAACGGTAGTCACCAAAAGACTGTTCGTTTACCTCCACTCCTGTACTGTACTGTTCGTTCGTATAAAAAAAAATAGAAAAGTTTGGTGCGACAAAAATGACAAGTAAATAAACATCTGTCAAACTGTCATTGCTCATTGCTGACTATAGAGATTGCTGACCTGAAAAGTTACTTTTATTTAGTCGTGGGTCGTAACGTGTTTTGTGCGAAACCGTTTTTCATCGTTTCGTTTTTACGCGAAACCAGTTTCGAAACCAGTTATTTTCGAAACTGGTTATTTTCGAACCTAGTTTTTTCTGAATACTACATCAATAATTTCTTTTCTTTGTTATAATAACGTTATTTTTGAAACTGTTTTTTTTCGAACCTAGTTTTTTCTGTAAATATACTAGATCAATAACTTCATTTCTTTGTTATAAGAACGTTATTTTATATTTGTATTATGGTTATGAAATAGTTATCAAATTTACAGAAATTATACAAATTATAAAAAAAATCTAATACATAATATTTTTTTTAAATTCAAATACATAATTTTGATGGTATAGGAAGGCAAACGAGCAGTCGAGCTATTTTCATGATTACTTAGGAGTGAGCTCGTATTCCTTTCTCTGCCTGCAAGTGCTTAAAGACTTCTAGCAAAACGTACACGCGGCGGCAATAGTTTCAAGTGATATAGATAAAGAAGAAACCGTTTACGCGCGGGCGTGCGTTTCGTGTGACACACGAAACTGCTTTCGTAAAAAAACTGTTTCGTTCGTTTTCACGAAACTGCTTTTGTAAAATAACCGTTTCGTTTGTATCCACGAAACTGGTTTCGCCGTTATTATCATCGAAACTAGTTTCTGAAACCGATTACGTTTTATAACGCCCAACTCTACTTTTATTTATTAGTTTGTGATGAAAAGTGAATGGGTTCAAAGAGCATCTTAGGTTTTGAAATTTAAGAAATAAAATTAACAATTCCTCTAAATTAAAATTCCCTGTGCAAATAATAACTTAACTTTGATATTGCAATTGAGTTGACGACAATCAGTGCACTACATCTTCAAGCAAAACATCCCGCAGTGTAGAATAAAGTTTGTGAATCTCCTGAAGTCCATAAATTGAATTTAATCTTCAGGCACCATGAATGTAATACAGGCTGTAAAGATGTACATAACTAAAATGACGGAGGAGAGTGGACCTGGCATGAAAGTTATTCTTATGGATAAAGACACGGTAAATATTTGATTACTGAAGTTAGTTCGAAAGTGTGTTAATGCTTATTGCCAACACAATTTAAACAACAATTTTATTGGCAATAGGCAGATATACAGTAACTTTTGTAATGATGTCATTCAGCTGGAATGATTCATTGCAGTTTTCTGTTGATATCTTTTTCGGTCTACTTCATGCTTACTAAACACTCAGCTGCATATTCATGATCATCATAATGACCGAAGGACTTCATTGCTGGACATAGGCTTCCCCCAAAGAGCTCCTGAGGTTATGATCATGAGCCACTTGCAGCCAGCTGCCTATTATTGTTATTTTAATAACAACAGTTGTAGTTGGGAGGTTTATAGTGAGGGGGACTTCACAACCCTTATATCAATGGTACATAAGTATAGTACTGTTCCAATTGGGAATTTGTTACCACCAGTTTTCCTTTTCTGTTATGTGTGGTAGGAAGTGATAAGATATGTAGAATGGTTGGCAGTGACTGAAGATTAAGCGTAGTAGAATACAATTGGGGAGGTCTAGCAGTGGATGAATACTGGTTGATGATGATAATAAGAGAATTCAGCCATATTTTCCAACAAAGTTTTAATTGCATGTATATATTATGTCTTATCATTTATTTCTAGACAAGTATTGTCAGCATGGTATTTAGTCAGTCAGAAATACTTCAAAAAGAGGTGTATTTATTTGAAAGAATAGACAATCATACCAAATGGGATAATTTGAAACACATGAAGTGCATTGTGTTTCTACGACCAACATCTGAGAATATAGCTTTGTTGTCTCGTGAACTGAGATGCCCCAAGTATGGTGTCTACTTCATATGTAAGTATTTTAAATAATATTTAATATCATACAATATACATTAGCCAAACTGTATATTCTATACTCAGGATCATACACACAAGGATTTTAAACAAATTGAGATATCTGCTGCCTTGGTATTCTTTCTTTCAACTAAGGTAATTATGATAAAATTATTATATTATCATTTGTTATTTACATTGAATTAGTAAATTTAAAACAATTTTAAAGTTTTATTTAGTATCTGGTTAAAAATTGCCGGAAATTATGGAATGGGAATTAGTTGCAATGTTAGGAATGTCTCAGTAGTCAAGGCTCAAACTGCTCGTATGCCCTCTTATATTATGATAATGCTACCATGTTTATAATAAAAATACAAAAAATCAACATTCTAATCTAATCTATGTTTTTCTATGAATTACTAGTATTGTATATCTTTATCTTTCACTAGTCTGAACCACTTTTGATGAAATTTCGCATGTGTGTGCAATTTTGTCCAACTTAAACCCAACTACATTTTATTTGGGATCCTGGGATAATTTTTAATGCCACAGCAATGCTATTCAGCTAGTATTTTAATAAATTATCTTAGATTTCAGTAACGTGATATCTAAAGCAGACGTGAAGACACTTGCAGAGTGTGACGAACAGGAAACAGTTAGAGAAGTACAAGAAGTTTTTGCAGATTATTTGGCTGTGGATAGGCATCTCTTCTCTTTCAATATAGTGGGATGTTTACATGGTATGCAATAAGTTTAGTTGTTTTACTAGTACTAACTAACAAGTTATAATACACACAAGATCTGATGTGTAAATGTCCACAGGTCGCTCATGGAATCAAAGCCACCTACAGCGCATTTCCCAGGGCCTCCTCGCGCTGCTACTCTCGTTGAAAAAGAGGCCGGTGATCCGGTACGAAGCGGGGTCGGAGGCCTGCTCGCGCCTCGCGGAGAGGGTGAGGGATCTAGTGAGGCGGGAGAGCGCTCTGTTTGATAACAACGTGCCGGCCAACGGCGACCAGGCGCCTCCGCAACTGCTCATCATAGACAGAAGAGATGACCCGGTCACGCCGCTTCTCACTCAGGTAATAAAAATAAACTATTTGAAGATATATTTTTTTTTGGTAGACTTTCTCATTTGTTACCTCATGTAAATACGAACTCGTGTAGTACCTAGTATATGACTTGAGTTATAATATGTTAATAAGTGTATGTGTGAAAAGTTTTTATATGAAGTTCGTAATTATTACTTTTTTATCCCTTCAACCAAAAAAATATAAAAATTAATCAATCAAACATTTTAGATTAAAAAGATTTAAATTGCATTTCTGTTGCAGTGGACGTACCAGGCGATGGTACACGAGCTGCTCACCATCAACAACAACCGCGTGAGCCTGGCGCACCTGCCCGACGTGCACAAGGACTTCCGCGAGGTCGTTCTGTCCTCGGAGCAGGACGACTTCTATGCCAAGGTGGGAGGAGCGTGTGGTGGGCGGGGCCTGGAGTGGGCAGGACACACTTTCGGGCATATCTTTAGAATAATTTTGTGGCATATAGTGGTATTTGAATATTTACGGTATTTTTTAGAATATGTACGCGAACTTCGGAGAGATCGGGCAGACCATGAAGTCGCTGATGGAGGAGTTCCAGAGGAAGGCCAAGAGCCACGAGAAGGTGGAGAGCATCGCAGACATGAAGAACTTCGTCGAGACTTATCCCTTGTTCAAGGTAACTAACTTTGTTTTTAAATCTATAATTTCTGCCAACTTTAGACATCATCATACATATAATCAAATCGTAGGAAAGTTAAAACTGTATAATGAATTTTTTTTCAAAAGCATACTTGGAGCGTGATCTACACAATCGATATCGAACCTTTTTTCGAAGTCCGAAATCCACGCAGACGAAGTTACGGGCTGAAGCTGCATACTAATGCAATATAAAATAACATGTATATAACATTTTCCTACTGTCATACTATAAAAGTACAGCTAAAATCGCGCTTGGCCCACCATTCGTCCCTACCGCAGTAACAAAATCTTTTAAACTTGCGGAAGGTCCCAGCGCTGTATGAGATGCCGTGTATTACCTCGTTAACATTGTCTAACATTATGGTTTTCTTTCACTTGCCCTTTGGCAGTCTTTCCCTCAAATAATGTAATGTGCCGTTTGTTTGTTTGTAACGTCCGTTGAGTCTATCTATTCCATCGCGCTTGCCATTTGCCGATTAGATTTTGTGTGATAATTTCTATTGAGTTAAATAAGTTAGTGGTATTGTGCAGAAAATGTCCGGCACGGTGACCCGTCACGTGACAGTGGTGGGGGAGCTGTCGGCGGCGGTGGCGCGGCGGCGACTGCTGCAGGTGTCGGCGCTAGAGCAGCAGCTGGCGTGCCAGAGCGACCACGCGCGCCATCTGCAGCAGCTGCGCGAGTTGATGGCGGACCCGGCGGTCGCCGCGCAGGACCTGGCGCGCGTGCTAGCGCTGTACGGCCTGAGGTACTGCTGCAGGTGTCTGCTGAAGCAGTGACTGGCGTGTCAGAGCGACAATCTTTTTATACAAAAATAAATATTTTAAAATAGTGTAATATAATAAATTTCGCCCGAGCGTGATAATATAAATACATCGCATTTATTATGTAATATAAGGTCAACAAACCAGTGGCGCGTGCGGCCGGGAAAAAGAGGGGTCTACCAGTTGTCCACAAAATATGTTGATGAAAAACAGCGGTCGGTAACCTTTTGGCAGGCAAGGGCCATAAGGCGGCAAAATAAACTAAGGTGGGCTTGTGGTATAATTCTGGAGGCCCAATAAACCTACGTCTATGTCTCATAGCCAAAATGTGACATTCACGGGCCGCAAATAAGAAGTCGGCGGGCCGCTCGCGGGTGTAAACGATACTAGCTGTCTGAGCGCATGCTGGTGTTTAGGAAATAACCCCGTACATTTACGCGTGCTGGCAAAAGATCTGGCGCAGTCGTATAATTTTTTTGTCAATTTTTTTTACAGTCAATAATAATTCAAATTATTTCACATCACTCATATCATAAAATAATTCCACCTGGCGACCCCCAGGTACGAGAAGCACGCAGCGAATGCTCTGCCGGCGCTCGTGGAGGAGCTCAAGTCGCGCGACAGTGGCGCCGCCCGCGCGGCCGTGTGCGTGCTGGAGTACGCGGGCGCGCACGCGCGGCAGAGCGACCTGTTCGGGCTGCAGGACGCGGCAAAGATCACCAAGAGACTGTTTAAGGTGAATGTGTGTGAGAGAGAGAGAGAGAAGCTCAAGTCGCGCGACAGCGGCGCCGCCCGCGCCGTGTGTGTGCTGGAGCACGCGGATATTGTTTAATAGTAGTTTATGCAACTGTCGTATAACGAAGGGTATTAAAACACGAGTTTGACTTTTTGAAACGAGCGAACGCGAGTTTCAAAATAGTACCTAACGAGTGTTTTAATACCCGTGTTATATGCAGTTGCATACACTAATTTATCTTCACTAATGCAATTAATCAATTAATCAAACATTGCGAAACATTAAATTCATGCGTAAGTAGGTACGTGTATTGTCCGACCAACGACTGTTTTACCGACGAGGCGACGACTGCTTGACCGACAAGGCGACGACTGTTTGACCGACCGACGTGGCGACGACTGCTTGACCGACGATTTAAAATGTTCTTGAAAATAAATATTTTTATTAAATATATACTTTAATTTGATTGCAAAAATTGCGGCGCGTAAATATATACTTTTTATAATTCAATGTTAAAATACTAGCTTCAATGTTGAAATATAATGTGAAAAAATCACATGACTTTACTTTTAAATTTCTACTAAACAGTAGATTATTCGTCGTCTGTGGCGTTCATTTTTGCTTTCATTTTTTTGTAGAGATTTGTCTCTTTCTCGCAAATCCTTCGCAAGCTGGCATTGAACCAATGAGAGCGCAGCTGCAGCGCGCGTTGCCAATCAGGAGCGAGCGCGTGCTGTTAAGGATTTTGACATACGTCTCTCTCACCATTTTTCTCTCCCTCTTGCTCTCACACAGTGTTATAATGAGATTTTACGATATCGATTTGGATAATATAACATAATGTCAAATTGAGTTTTTTGTTGTCTGAGCTATAACAGTAGTCATTATAAGTCAAGTATTGGAAACATAAGTAGAATGTTACAACATTAGTGTAGATAAAATAATTTTTCAAGCACGTGAGTTTATTGTAAAGGCTTGTCTAGCAGCTGAAAACATACTGCAGGTGATATTTATGATATATCGTTATAATAATTATTTTATATTTCGTTAGGGTCTGAGCGGGGTGGAGAACATCTACACGCAGCACACGCCGCTTCTCAAGGACACGCTCGAGGACCTGGTGAAGGGGCGGCTGCGCGAGAGCCTATACCCGGCGGTGGGCGGGCACGAGCTGTCCGGGCGCCGCCCCCAACACGTGGTCGTGTTCGTGGTGGGCGGGGCCACGTATGAGGAGGCGCTGTGCGTGCGCCAGCTGGGCCGCGCCCACCCGGGCCTCTCGATCGTGCTGGGTGGCTCCACAATCCACAACTCGACCTCCTTCCTCGAGGAGATACAGTGCGCAATGCAGGGCCAGCATCGAACACACACCAGGCATATTAGGAACTTGTAGGGCAGAGCGAACGCATTTTGCTGAACTGATTATTTTAAAACAAAACCATGTCTTTTAGATAAAGGACCGGTTTAACAGGTTCCAATGTTTAAAGGTGATTTAAATGAAGCATTTGTTTGCTGTGTTAAGTATTAAATTACTATTTTACTGTCAACAATTAAAAATGATTTGAGTTAGGCCACACACATTTTGTGCAAATGATTACTTAATTCTTGTGGTAGCTAAGAAATTTGGTTCTTAAGAGAAAGTTAATACAGTATCGGCTCTAAGTCAGAAGATAAAAATGTTATTTCTACTTATTGTGGTAAACTTTGTCAAATGTCAAATTCTAGAAAGAGGTGGCTATAACGTACCAAAGATAAACTGAGACAAGAGATCACCAGCGCCTACTAATTCTTTTCGTTTCGCATTTTGTCAGTTTCAGCTGAGCAATTTGTATTTGTTTATTTAGTAATCAGGCTATAACTTATTTAGCTGCACATAGTGACATACATTCCTGCTAAGTTTTCTGGCTCACTGTTTCTGTAATTAGTTCTAGCTAGCTGCGGCACCAACCCATACGTAGTCATATTACTATTATTTATTGTTCACCTAGTTTTTTTTTGTTTTAACTTAAGTATTGTGTATGTTAAATTATTTATTTTTAATTTAAGGAATAACTATTATAATAATGTTAATATTTAAGAATCCAATATGAAGCTTGATGATATGAAATTGTATCACGTTACACACACTGATATATATTCGTCTCAATTTTTTTTGAACACGCATTTCTACCGTGTGATTTGCACACACATGCTTATGAAATTTTTATTTAGCCTATGTTCAACCGTATTATAAAGACCTGTTACTGTGTATTTATTGAATAAAGTATTCATAAACAGAATTCTTTTAATTATTTTTTGGTTACATATTAACATTCTGGCGCAGAAATGTAAAAATACCGCTAGAGATTTAAACGGCATAGTATGATTTTTCAACACGGACAACGGATATCGATACCAATAATTGGGCTACATATGTATATCTATTAAAAACTGCTAATGCTAAATACACGTGGAATTATTTTAGGGTCCTTAGCGGCAGATCGCCTGCTCTTGTCACAACTTACATCCTAACTCCGAAGCGCGAGTTGCGGTTGCCCGGAGACAGCGTTACAGCATTCTTCTAGACCTCAAAACGTTGACGTAAGGCGTTGTCGCTCTATGATAGTCGAGTCACAATCGCAATGAGGGTATCCAAGTAAATTGACTTCGTTGGTAGGCACTAAGGTATGACTATGAGATCTAAGGTCAATTTCATGTCTTCATTTCGCATCCATGTCAAAGTGAACAAAAAAAATGAGTCTTCTTCTGTATTTATAATGTCTTAACAACTTGCAACTTCACTGCGACATATGTTTATTGTAGGATGTGTGTTTATAGTATGATATATTTTTTTTCCCTAAGATTGCAATTTTTTTTTATTTCTTTTATACTTATTTTTTTTTCTTTTTGTTAGTATTATGTTCATAATGTATTTTTAGTATGTTTTTAATGATTGTGATATTTTTTTTTCAACTTACGTCTAACAATTATAACATGTATACATCTGTATTAGCATATAAGGACAATTACAAGTTTTCACTGTTAAGTAGTTAACGTTATATAATGAGAAGTATGGTAAACAATAACTCATCCAAAAAAGCTATCAGCTAACAGTTTTTTATGCCCATTACCACCATTACTATTAAATAGATCAATGTCGTAGATATAAGCTGCTTCATTTAATGATCGAGATGTTCTTAACAAATATGAATTATTTCCGTACTTACACTTAACTCTTGGCACAAATAACAATGATCGTTTTCTTAAGTACCTACTTAGTTGGTACGCACAAATATATTTCGCTTAGTAGTTCAGAACAATCAATGGAACCGTTCGCTATTTTAATTTAAAAAAAAAGGATCTGCGATTCTTCTACGATCGTAAAGTGGTAGTATATGGAATTCCTTGCATCGTAAATTGTAATTGGAATATTTATCTTACATTTATATTGTAGGTAACGCAAAAATCGCTTTTGGATATTTTCAATACGGTTTATATATGTTTGATAGTTAGAATTCCACACCACCCGAGAGGCATATTCTAAATGACTACGTTTTTATATTTTGGAATTCCGATGAGATACGCATTAGGAAACCCAGTGCTCTTGATGCTTTATTTACTATACCATCTACATGGGATTCAAATAATAACTTGAAGTCGAATTTAACACCTAAATCTGATTTAGAAGTAACCCTTGTTATGTTTCGGTTTTTTATTGTATAGTTATAGATTAAAGGCATACGTTTCCGACTAAAGGTACAGACATGGCACTTAGAAATATTTATATCTAGCTTGTTTTCATCGCAATAATTTTGAAATCTATCAAGATCTTGTAGGTTGAGAGAGTCTGTGTTTATTTATGGGGTACAATATTTTCATGTCATTGGCGTACAATAAAATTTTTGAGTGATAAAAGAATATATCATTAATGAAAATATTGAATAGCATAGGTCCTAGTATTGATCCTTGGGGCACCTCTGACGGTATCAGAATCGGTGATCACGTGTAACCATTAAGTACAACAGTTTGACAGCGATGTGATGAACCATTAAGTACAACAGTATGACGTAAACAATCTAAACAAATCTCCATGTATACCTATTCTCAGTAATTTTAGTAACAGAATACTATGATCTATTCGATCAAAATATTTACTATAGTCAGTATATACCACGTCCACTTGAGCAGGCTGAGACATAAACTGACTTAAGTAATTGCTACAAACGACAAGATTGGACGTTGTAGATCTGCCCCGGATGAAACCGTGCTGATGTTCCAAAAAACTTGATTTTAATGCAGTCAATTTGTTTATGCACAATTTTTTCAAAGATTTTTGCAATCACACATAACTTGGATATAGGTCTATAATTTTCCACGTTATCTTTTGCACCTTTTTTAAATACCGGAGTAATAAAAGCTGTTTTCCAGATTACAGGCATAAAACCTTCCACTAATGATCGCTTAAATAGTATTGTAAGAGGCTTTGCAAGACTTTTGGAACACCGAGCTACTATACTTACTTACTATACTATACTTTATAGGGGAGGCGGGAGGATAACCATCAGGGCCGGCAGTTTTATTTAAATCTACATTTTTTAAAAGCTTGAATACTTCTGATTTTAATATTTCTATTTTTCCTAAATCTGTAACCATATTTTTGCTAAATTCAAAGTTATTATCTTGAGGTAAAGTATTTGGACTGACAGTATTATGTTGTGGAATATTTAAAAATTTGAGCTGAAATGATCACTGAACATATTGCATATCATATCACCATCGTTAGAAACCAGCTGCCCATACTTCATAGTCGCTGGAAAAGTATTAGACTCCTTTTTTGATTTTACATATGCCCAAAACGACCTAGGACGATTTAGAATATTACTCTCAATATTAGACAAATATGAAATATGCATTTCCTCTTCTAGCATATTAGCGCGGTCTCTTAGTATATGAAAAGAATTTAAATCCGATATGTTGCCGTATTTTTTGTATTTAGTATGGTATTAACTTTGATAAGAGGAGGTTTATACCAAGGAGGATGTTTAGTATTCATTTAAATTTTTTTAAAGGTATGAAGGTTTCACGAATTTTATACAAGATGTCGTAAAAGAATATTACAGCATCATTTAGTGTCCTTGTACTTAATTCCAATGACCAGTTGTAATTGTTTAAGTTTTCGTTTATTATATCATAATCTGCATGGTGATACATTTTGTTATACTCGCAGTTGGGTAAAGAGTTCGGTTGATCCGTGTCAATTGTAATATACAAGGATCGGTGATGGGGATCTTCGGGTACTAGCTACTACAACATCAAAATTACAGAAAACAAGATCCAAAATTCTTTTATTAATATTACCATGGCAGTTGTATTGTAATAAATTACATTGAGTAAAAGTATCGATTAAGCTTGTTTGAACTGGTCCCTGTACATTAGAAGGTGACATAGAATGGCCCACATCACCCGAACTCCACACTATATTTAGCAAATTAAAATCACCGAGGACAATACAACTCTCTTATGTTTGTTCATTGTTATGTTGTATAATGAAATTTTATATGGGTATTTCGATGGTTATTTGGATGGTAAAAAAATACAATTGCGTACTAATATTATAAAGAGGAAAACTTTATTTTATTTTAGAAAAAAATAGGGTTCCGTAAGATATTTGGATTTTTCGGACACACTAATATTATAAAGAGGAAAACTTTGTTTGTTTGTTTGGTTGTAATGAATAGGCTCAAAAACTACTGGACCGATTTTAAAAATTCTTTCACCATTCGAAAGCCACATTATCCACGAGTAACATAGACTATATTTTATTTTGGAAAATATAGTCAAACTACTGGACGGATCAAGCTGAAATTTGGCATGCAGTTAGATGTTATGACGTAGGCATCCGCTAAGAAAGGATTTTTAGAAATTCAACCCCTAAGGGGTGAAATAGGGTGTGGAAGTTTATATGGATTTCTTAGAAATTAAACGCGAGTGAAACCGCGGGGCACAGCTAGCGTTGTATAAAGTATTAGAGAAATTTAACAATTGCGCTGAAAAGTTGTTACCTAGATTCTGACTACACATATATACGACACAAATATTAAGTATACGGGTTACCTTAGGTTTAGAGCTGCAAAGTACCACCGTGACCCACATATCCTCAGCAGAGGAACACCAATCGTAATGGCCCTCCGCCACTAGATCTCGTTTTACGGCACTCAAAACACCTCCTCCGTATTCTTGGTTTGTTTCACTATAATTCCTATCCCGGCGCCACAACACGTAACGGTCACTAAATAGTTCACTGTTACTTATACCATCAAGGAGCCATGTCTCCGTTAAACAAACAATATCATACGTGTGAATATGCAGATTTCTAAACACTGTATAGAACACAGTAGTGCATACAGTATAGACAGTAGGAAGACCTAATATCCCTAATTGCCAGTTTAATTAAACTACGCTACAAGTAATAACATCAAAACACTTAAGGCGTGCATATATTTTCTAGAAAACTTTCTGTTTAATATAAATGATCGTTTCCAAGGACATGTTACGTACTGCTGATGTACCTCCCGCTCACATTGCATCAGTGTTAGTTTGTGCATATTTCGTGCTATTTGTGAGAAGGCCCATTAGTGATGTGATGAACAAGGCGATTTCGTTCTGTATGTACTGAATGTCTAAAGGCGTGGATTCTTCAGGCCTCTACAGTCTACATACTGGCTGCTGCAGGCGTCTCCTCCGTCGCTCGTCAGGGTCGGTGCGGTAAATGAAACACTTGTATGTTGTGTTGGAAACACATTTTTTAAATGTTTTTTATTGAAAAATATCATTCGACACAGGTGTACGCGTCAACAGAGTGGCGCAGGAGCGCTTAACAAAGTCCTCGAGCCGTACACATACTCTCCATTATAAAACCCTTCTTACTTCAGTCTTTACACCCGCCCTAGAGGGCGCTCCGGACTTGGCTGGTAACCGACCCCTGGCTGCGGCCGCGGGGAGCGCCCGGCGGCCGCGCTAGTCTTACTGTACACGCGGGCCGAGGCCCGCACAGACCACTCGCGTGGTACTTTATAAATTAATTCTCAATGTAAATAGTAAAATGTTGTAGCGAACATTTCTTTACAAATCTTTTGGTATAAATACAAGGTTTTCTTTTTTAACACTTTGGAACACGATATTGTAGGAGATTCAAGATAGAAAGAGAAAGGAAGCGTGGAATGGAACGGTAGGAACTTTGAGAAAACAAATGAGTATTGTAGATCTTAAAACTGTTAACAATATCGTGTCGTAGATATAATATGTTCGTTGCGTCGCGGAGCCACGCCGGACGGGTCCTCGACAAACGTTTAAAGTATCTTTGCTTTGTAAACTTTCGAAATATCAAACAACATTCCCGAGGTCCGCCGACAGTGGCTCCGAATAAATAAACAGACACACAAACTTACACACAACCGTATAAACAATCCGCTCGACATCGAGACGCAGGCAACACCCTCAATAAATCACTTACATCTATGAAAAAAAAAACTCTCGCAAACGTGTTGCGACACAAAATAATCGATATATGGCGCACAACAAACAACAGACGCACTTAGAATTTTCTCACACTCAACTACAAGACGCAATAAAATTTAATAAAAAAAAAAAACAAAAGAAACAATATACGCGCGACCCTGACCACGGCCTCGATCTAACCCGTCGCGACCGCGGTGTGGGTCCAGTAGGCCCTTTCCATATTTTTGTGATTTTTTAAAAAACGTCATTTTTTCAATATTTAACATCACAAATGTTACACGAATAGAAGCCGCTGTGGGAAAGTCTGCCCTTCGTGTATTTAATATATACATTATGTACAATTAGTTTATCCATGGACTTGGGAGAATATACAAGTTTCATAATGCGATGCATTTTCGCAATAATAATTATATCTAATGAATTGTACATACTACATGTTATACAAAAGTGAATGCTTACGCATTTTATACAATGAGCAATTCCGAATGATAAATAATAAAAAATATTACCGACCACAGAACAGTGTCAACGGGTCTCAAAGTAAAATTTTAAATTATTGCTCTATAAGCCAGTTCACATGTTACAATTTGATACCTGCGTATGGCTGAGTAAATGTTGTCAGTAAAGTTATGTTTTTACGAACAATTCGCAACAATTAAATGATGTGGTATAACTCTTTGGTTTACATGATACAGAATGCTAGTTGAACATCGATGACATTGAGATATTGTATCTATAAGTTCGGGTCGTTTGCTCTGTAGGTGCTTCACTGTACTTACTCGAGCCACACTCGGATGGGGCCGAAAGTGTTTGTAAACTGGCGTTCCGTTTGAAAAATTCTAGACTTCTTGGCATCGTTTGACATGTACATATGATTGAAGATTATAAAAAAAAAATCGGTTGGTAGCGTCTTTTAAGTCCATATTTAAATATTTCATATACAAGTTACTTCATATCAACTACAACGTGGGGTTAGATCACGTGTGACTTCATCACATTAGGCTAGTACTAGGATTTTTCAAGTAACGTGAATGCGAGTCCACAATTGGCGCTACCCAGGGAGCACCGCGCGGAGGTCATGGACTAAGCCCCCCTTGAATCATATACATCATACAAACATTCACAGACAACCGGCTGCGAGCTGGGATATACACAAGTAGGGATGTGAAAAAATAATCAATCCTAGTAGTAATCGACTACTTATCGATAAAAAGCGATTAATAAAATAGTTTTTCATTGATAAGTATTCGACAAATAATTTTCGAAATATCGAATTCTTCTCTATCGTTTTTTTATGTACAATGTCACATCCCTACTGACAAATTCACGAGAGGCATCGGAATGGTTACACACTTTAAGACACACAAGTTAAAATAAGCACAAGAGTACTCTGCGCGCTTTACATTATATACAACACTGCACATTTTTACTGCACATGTTCGGAATCATATAGTGCGGTCTTTCAGACACCCTCTACAAAAACAAGGGTCAAAATATATATAAGCACTATGTATCTTACAGCTTACAATGTGATACCAAATTGTAGTTTAAATATATTAACTCTATTTATATACTTTCCTTTCAAATGTAACTTTATTTTATGGAAAACTGGGAATTGAAAAAACTCTTAAATTGGATACAACGCTTGCTTTTAAATTTAACTCTATATAAAAAAAATGAAGACACTTGTCCTGTAGGTTTGTAGAAAGAGCATGTTGGAGACATTGGTTTCTTGTTATCTAATCGCAACCCTCTATTGCTGTCATTCGTAGCAATGCAGACGCACATTCAACCTTAAATACTAAAAATGCTCTTCAATTTTTTTAGGCTAAAATTGACAACGGGAACAAAATATCGATTAGTTCGTGAATACTCAACAGCTTGATTTGATTTTGTGTCAACTTATTTTTATTGAATCTATCAAAAATTTAAAAAGGCACAAGTGTCATTTAAAAATCATCAAAATAACGCATAGAGACAATATGTTATTCTAATATATATATCACCCACATCGATTTTGGTTCGATTATCAATAATTACAAGACCGATCGCTATCTATTGTTATAATCTAATTATATATAATATCCTATGGGTACAAATGACCATTTTACCGTTGAAACATTAATATATTCTTTAGTAACAGCGAAGGGTTCATATTTTTTAAGTCTTTACATTTAGGTTCGTGTGGGATGTACGTCGTAGATTCGGGCACGACTTTTCAAATAAGGTCACCTATGATAACTTATTGTCACTTCTACTTCTTAACCTACCTATTGTTTTGTTCCGACGCACAACTCCGTAACGGCAGTAACAGTACAAATAAATATATGATACAACTATTTATAATCTGCTTGGGTACGGCTCAAAAGTGAAAGCGTATGTGTTCCAATAAAAAAAAATACATTCAGATATTTTCATTGAAAACGAAAATCTGTCTATCATACAAAATTTACGAAAAATAACTTTTGTAATTTACTATTTGTCTTTGAACACATTTCATTAATTTGATTATGTAAGAAAAAAAAGAGTCTCTTTTTAAACACATTTAGATTATCGCAAAACAAAACAATGCAAATAAAGTTATATAAATTATAACATGGCTAAAAATATTCGAAAGACTGCGAAAAATTCAACATCACCGAGGGAAACCTGGATACGGAAATTTACATGAATGTCACTATTGCGATAAAATAGGTTGAACCGATTGCATTGCGGCACCCTATTACCAGCCTTCTTTGACCGTTTTAACGCCCTCATACGCCGACCACGCCTACCGGTTACTGTTTATTAATCTCAAAAGAAAGAAAATCCGTTCTGCTTGAATTTGATTAAGAGAGGACCGAAACGTTGGTTTTGTAAAAGTGTGTTTAAATGGGCCGCGGTACGTATACGTCAAAGTTGTTTTATAGTGACACTCAATGCTGTTATTTAGAGGCCAAAAATTTGTCACAAAGAGAAGTTGTCAGTTTCAACCAAACCCACAGTGCGAAATACACACGCGTTCGCGCACGTTCTATTCCTCTGCTCGATAAATTAAATAAAAGTACACACAAATGCTTTTTTAGAAAAAAAAAAATACTTAAATTATTTGTTTTTCATATTGTTCACAAAATGACGTTGTCACTGTAAAAACAACTTAATCTATTTTAGTCTGTTCGAACATTTCTTCTTTCCTGACTTTGTTGTTCTAGAATTTCATATACGCGTTTTACCGTAGCTGTTATAAGGTGGCCGAAACGTCGTTAATGTATCCTACTGAGTGAGATAATCCGCTAAGTGGTTTTATAGTGATTTCCTGATGTGATGTGAAGAAGTTAACACCATGTTTTGTAAATTATAACCAGTACTGATTTTGGTATTAAACATGTTGTTAAAAGTGGGCCAAAATTTGATTTGTACTACAACTTTCGACTACAATTTCAACTTTCAATTTAATTGTCACGATACAGGAAATACAAAACAATTTTATACAAAGCATAAAAAGAACGGCAAAATTTGTAGGCCGATGTCTATGGGCGTCAATACACATTTGATAAAACGCCCTTGCTTATAAAAAATATGCAAGTTATTTTACGAGGTTAAAAAAGTTACCACTGTATATAGCAAAAGAAATCGGTTAATTTATCGAGCAGACGAATACAAAGTACTCCCTCCCTAAGGTCGTCCATACTGTGCGAACCCAAGAAATTGACAAAATAAACTAAAGTCCATAGACAACGAATGCGAAACAGCGTATAATTGACTCCGCATGAAAAATGAAAATAACACCGAGGCTCGCACTACTCACTAAATAAATACGATCGTACCATAGACGACCAGTACGGAAACAAGATGGCCGACCGGATACGCCGCCATTTTTAATCTTCACAATTAAAATGCAGCTGCCTATTTCAGTGTGTATTCTTCGCGGATATCTTACAAGACACCTAGAAGAACCAATCGTGTTATTTCTATACAAGAAGCTATGTTCCAGCCATGAAAAGATTAATTCGTCTCCTACTGTTTCTCAACCTGTGACTCACCAGTTTGGTTTTATTTAATGGGTAGTTCGATTGGAGCTCAATTTATCATTCAAACCAAAAACAAAAAGTTGAGAAAAAGATGAAACTGAAATATTTGCAAAGATTAAAAATAACGCGTAGCCGCGTCAATCGAAAAGGAAATTAACTATCTATCTATAATACACATACGCCCTTCGCGACCCGTCTCGTCCTGCCAGGACAGACGGACAGACATACATTTATAATTTACAGTGCACCCCCGCCGCAGTTTTTTACACTCGCAACACTGATATGTCGGCCCGACAATTCGGTGTCGCCGCTACAAATAATACAGAATATAAATTACTATAATTATTGCTTTATCCGTATTTCAGGCTACGGTAAGGCGTTTAGTATTACTTTAATGTATACATAGAAAAACTCTGAAGCTAATACATTTTGTGACACTTCAATCGTTTTGTTTCTCAATTCGTTATTAAAAAAATCGATTCACAATTTGAATGTATTAGCTCCGATTATAATTCTTTAAAAGATATAATATATATGTATATAAAACTACACTTGGAATGTCATATATATTTATACATATATCAATATATTATATCGATGCCTACGATACACATTATATGCCTAAAACATTTGTATACACAATATAATGTGTATTAATAGACAAAAATATTCTGTACAATTTTCAAACGCCGTATCGATTTTAATCGAGCAAAGGCACAAACATTATTTTGTACTCGGTCAAATATAACCGAAAGAATAGAGCAAAAGCCTGCTCAATATTAACCTGAGAACATCTCGGCGTAATATGCTGAGGCGACTCGGTGTCGGATTATATATAGACATTCCATGTGCAGGCTGTACGTGTGTCAGAGGGCCGGAGGCGTGTCGCGCAGCAGGGGCGTGGCCGGCGGCGGCAGGGGCGGTCCCGCACGGCGCAGGGGCGGGGCGTCGCGTTACGGGTGCGTCGCGTGCACGGCCTGCGTCCCCGGCGGCGGCAGCAGCACCTGCTGTGCACGCATGTCTCCGTCACCGTCGGATAACAATCTATTCTACCATCACCGTTTCCAGGTATTCTAATGCCCCCTCGCCCGTGAGAGGCCGCGTCCGCGGTCCATCTCAGGCAAAATTGCCCTTCGCTCATGTATGGATTTGACCACCCTGGCGGTCTTCTCGGGGGCTGTCTCTGGGCCCTCTAGGGGAGTATAATGCCCCGTCGCTTGTGTAACTTGACGGTCCCTCTGGAGGAGTATTCTCACTCTCTCTCGGGGAGCGCGGTCGGTAAGTGGGCGGGGCGTGGGCGGGGCTAGTGGTAATACATGTCGGGGACGTTCACCTGCACATGGTGGG
>LUGF01045536.1:273575-284800 GCA_001625245.1 Calycopis cecrops
GTACTCGCCCACAGCCCCACCTACGCCTACTCCGCCGCCCACGCCCACCCCGCCGACGCCGACGCCGCCTCCGTGGTACATTCGAACCTGAAGAATTCGTACAAAAAGTTTCAGTAATTTTAATATGACTATTTGCTAGAGAACAAATTACAAAATTTGCTTTAATTTAAAAACGTAATTTCATGATTATTTTGATAAAATTTAAAAAGATATTATTCGTCGTGTTTCTGTGTTTTATTTCTTACTAAGCAATATTTTAATCGATTTACTTTTTAGGTTATATTTCTTTTAAGGATATTTAATTTAGTCAATTTATATTTCAACGTTATTTTTGTACCAGCTGCATTGCGGATGCGTGTATATCGTTTTTCATGTTAATGTATAATTGAGTGCGTGAACGATGTACTTGCTTGTTACGAGAAGTGTGTGCGTGTACATCAGTACTTGTGCGTGTATATTAGTGCGTGTGCGTGTATAGCAGTGCATGTGTGTGTATATGTACGTGTACATCAGTACGTGTGCGTGCACTCACCATGTGCTGGTAGGCGGGCAGCGCCTGCTGCGGCGGCGCGGGGTGCGGGTGCGGGTACGGCACAAACTGTTGCATGGGCGCCGGCGCAAGCAGCGGCTGCCCCGTCGCCGTGGCCACCTGCACGCCTGATCCTGTGGACGTGAACGATTAGTACAGGGGCGTTCCTGAGTATATGCATATGAGGGGAGGTACTGAGTATAAGTAATAAGTGTGGTCCTTGAAGAATCGACAGCGGCCATCTGATTCACTGTTGGTTGATTGTTCTTCCAATGCCGGCAAAGAGATGAGGCTAACTTTTTATTATAGCGTGTCCCCCCTATAAGGGGGTCATCGATGGTCCTTTTGAAGAAGTCCGAGGTTTTACAACATAAACATACAAATATAGGTTATACAGATTGCTCTACTAAGGAGTCACTTCCCCTTCCATGAGCCACCGGAATCTTACACACAACATGAAACAACTGCCCCTTTACGCCAGTATCGTATGAGCGAGAGGTACCTCGCCAGTCGTGTCAGCCAAATTCAGCAATACTGCATAGCACTATCTCTTACTAAAATAGGTGTCTCTCGCTCACACGAAACTTCTCTTGCCAATATAGAAATTGCGTGATGGCTATGATGTAGCGTTTATTCTGATGATGATGACATGAGACATGAAGGGGTAAAAAAGGCAACGTGTCTGCTTAATCACTCTTTTTGCGTTTCTTTGTGGATATCGGTTCTTACCAAACGAATCTCAACGAATCTTGTTCATTTCTCTTTTATCCTATAGGAAAAGATTCACCTAGAGATTTTTCTCCTTCGCAGAGCTGTGATAAACATAAGTCAAATATTTGCACATAAAAATTTAGTTATTAATAATTTTCAAAAGTGCAAGTAATCGGAATCGAACCAAACTCGAAGTCCAATTATTGCACCTCACGGATATTATAAGGGTTAGTGCTCACTAACCCGATATAGCGTTTTACTTAGCTGACCTTTTCTGAAGTTCCTCTGCGGCTGTGGCACGGGCCCGTGCTGGCCGGCTCCGCCTGCCATGGCCGCGCCGCCGCTCATTGCTGCTCCGTATAGCTAAGAACAGACAGACGTATAAAACATCTTCACTTTATCTTTCTATATGAGTATAAACACTCTTTTATATATGACGATTAGTGTTAGTAGAAAACAATCAAAAGTGAGTTATAGCCTGCACACTGCACACGTTATTATTTATATTTGAAGAAAATATAGAAGGAACCATTATAATTATATCTCCGTGAGTTCATCTCATTTCACTTTTAATTATCCCATTCTATCCTTCTCTTATAAATACACATTTTATAATTGAGCAAAAAAAAAAAGATATTCTTATGTTGCATTACTACGAATAATACTTGTGTTAAATATCGTTGTGCCAATAAATTTTAAGCCACCACGAGGCAGTCAAAGTTGCTGCTATGTGCCATGCAACTCATACATCTCAATCAGTAAAGAGTGCCGCATCAATGTCGAGCGGTCACGCAACGTCAACAGCGCAGTGGGTATGCGCCCTTACTCTACATATATCGTTCCTACTCTGTACTGAGTTATCTGTCAGCGGGTTATCGCGTGCTATCTCTGTTATCCGACCCACACTAATTAGTGATATAATACTTATCAATCATAATTATAAAGTACGACTTACACAGTGGCAAAGTCAAAATAACTGTGCTAACAGAAACATATTATTTCATTATCATATTTTATTCACTGATATTAAATCATCAAACCAACTACAACTCTATATGCACTTTGCAATTGTCGAATCCAGTTGATCATAAAGTAAACTTGACCAAGACAAAATGTGGTTCCCGCTATTTATAGTAGTTTTTCTACTGGCCATAAAGATATTCAACATGCTGTCTGCCGGGAAGTGCTACGACGATACAGTGATGAGCGGCCGCGTGGCGGTGGTGACTGGCTCCAGCGGAGGCATCGGCCTGGAGACGGCCTTGGAGCTGGCGCGGAGAGGAGCGAAGGTCATCGTGGCTTGCAGAAGCAAGGTCCGCGGTGAGGAGGCGGTGGCCAGGATCATACGCGAAACCAACAACAAGAGGGTCCGCTTCATGCACCTAGACCTCACGTCCATCAAATCCGTGAGGAGGTTCGTCGACGATCTGAAGGGGTCTGAGACCAAGCTGGACGTACTCATCAACAACGCTGGCGCCATCTGCACGTCTCGCGAGCGGACCGAGGACGGCATACTCATGGACTTGCAGATCAACTACCTCGGTCCGTTCCTGCTCACGGTACTGCTGATACCGATGCTAAAGCGCGCACTCTTCAGTCGCGTTGTGATGGTGTCGTCCGCGTGGCACAGCTTCGGCACCATCGAAGACCTAAACAGTGACAGACACGGGTACATCCGTGCGTACGCCAACACCAAGCTGTGCAACGTGTTATTCGGTAACGAGTTGTCCAGGCGGTTGGAAGGCACTGGGGTGGCCGTCAACAGTCTCAACCCCGGCCAGGTCAACACGTCCTTATACAGGAGTTCCACGGTGTTGGAGAGGTTACGAAGTCTGCTCCTGTATGCCTTCTTCAAGACTCCCGAGGAGGGAGCCCAGACGTCGGTATACGTGACCATATCGGACGACTGTGACCAGGTCACGGGGAAGTATTTCGAGGACTGCAGACAGGTGAAGCCGTCGAACAAGGCCCTGGATGTAAATATGGCGGCGAGGCTTTGGGAGATGTCGCGAGAGCTGGTGAAGTTGACGCCAGAGGAATTGCGACAGTGTTTCGATGACTAAATACTTTTGCCGTGAGGACATTTGGGAGCATCCAGGTCACCGGACTCCAAATGAATTTACAAAATTCAAGTCTTGTTACAATTATAGTACAGTACAGTAGTATACGTGGATCCGGCACCTAGGTTAAACAGGCTCGTCGTAAGTATTAATGGATTTTATTCACTCTTTTGAGTGATAAGAAAGGTGGTTAGGTCTCATAAATCTCTGTATGGACTAGAACCAGTCTTTCTGTCTCATGCTGATATTTAAATTGATGTAATTAATAAGCATTGCTCAGAATGAACACAAGCGATCGTACATCGAAAAAAGGCGCCTTTTCGGTACACTTATACGTTAATAAGACGCCTATCCTAGACAAATGAAAACATCATTTTACATATAACGTATTTTTGAGACTTTCCTCCTTTTGTGTCGATTACAACCCCGATATGAAGAATTAATTAATTTTTCTACAGTCAGCAGTGATCTGTGATAAAAATGGAGTTTAGTCAATCGTCGATAGAAAAATAATGTAATTTACACTAGACTTGAAACACAAAATCGTCTATGATAATTTTTTTCGTCTATAACTATGTTCTCTCTATCATTCTTGTTAAATTTATAGACTTTTATTATTTATTTATTTAAATACATGGGTATACTAAATAATTATTTTATTTTATTAAACTTGGTAAATTCCAGCCGTGCGACCACATCTCTAGTATTGTGATTAAGTAAGATTTTGAAAAACAAAACCAACGAATATTAGAATAAAAATACAGCAAACATATTAGTAACATGAAAAACTATTCTAATAATTTTAGTAACGACATTTCATAAACCGCTATAGGTCTAAAGACTATCCGAGATGGATTTTAAAGGTATTTAGGTCTATGAGAGGTCAGGAAATTGTTATTACTAAAATTAGAAGCAAAATCCCAAAACATGTTTTGTGATAAATCAAAACTTGTGTAAGAGAAGCCACGCGCAAACAACGAGAAGTGGGATGGGACAGGATACTTTAGCTTCTCTCATCAAGTTACTTGGTATCCTAAAATAAATCATGAGACTTATTTTAAGTAAGAGGTAGTTTTTGCTGCATTGCGGACGGATTTGGCCGGCATAGCTCTCCTACACGATACCGCCTTAAGTGGCTATGATGCATTTATAGATTTATGTCTAAAATTTGACGAAATTATGGCCTATTATTATTTTACCATATTTTTGCCATCCTCTCAGATCAATCTGTCAATGAAAACAAGTAGCAGTTTCAATTTCATTGACAATTATTCTAGTGCACACAAAAAATCGGAGACTGACCAGCCAACGGAACCGATACTTTTAGTAAGGTGGGTTATTAAATACTTCCATAAAAACAAAGTTTAATTAATAATTAAAGTTTGCATGTTTACAACGTTTGATGAGAGAGTGGGCGGAGTACAGTGTAGGGGGGACGAGGGAGGGAATCGAAATGGTCGCTAGGTCTCATGTGATGGGGCATGAGGCACGGTTAAGTATGATGGGTGAGACAATGGAGAAAGGCAAAGGGCATGGTCTATTGTAGGCGGGGCGAAAACGTCGCAGTAAGTGGGCGTGGTCTGGGGTGGGTGAGGCAGGGAGGATCAATGGAGGCGGAGCTCACCGCGTCGCGGCGTCGTTCGGGCAGCAGCAGCAGCGGACAGGCGCGGCACTCGCACGCGTCCACCTACACGCACTCGGATATAACAACTGCTAGCTTATAATGTGGAATGGCGCAACGTAGTCTATTCAAGAATATTTTTTATCGGTATGCCACTCATGTGCCAAAGTGACAGCAAGGGAAGCATGGGTGTATTAATCACTGATCTCTGATGGATTGGACGCCCGTCGCATGCCCAGTCCTAGCCTTGATGAGTCTTCAGATGAATGATACGGACGATTCTCCCGTAACTGCACGCTAGTCTAGACACCATAAATAAGGACCCAGATTGAGGCTGAGGAAACCATGCTGTTCTCTTGTCTGTTGTAGTACATAAGTAACGTACATGTACAGTATTATCAGTGGCGTAATGGGCGTGTGCCCGAGAACCCCGCTTGTATAAGAGTGTGTGCACACATGGAATATAACATTAATTGGTAAAGGTTTTTCTTTTTTTTTTTTCTTCATTGGGACAGAGGGGCCCTAACCGACGAATTTGCCACGGGCCCGGTACGGTACCACAACACTCACTATTTTGAGACGTCAAACTACTCTTTAGTTAGCTTTTATGAACAAGAAGAACATTTGTACACATAGAAGGAAAAAGTTTGCCCAACACATGTATATATTTTTGTTTTCCGTTCATATAATACACATAGACGGAAGAAATTTGCTCAACATATGTATTTATTATTGTTTGTCCTTCATAATATTATCATAATATATTCAAATTATAAAATGTTATAAAATCATAAGTTACCCAAAGTAATTATAGTGACATTTAAATTAATTTTAAAATATTATTATCATTTGAAAGATGAGAGATCATGTGAGTGTGTATTTATAATGTAAAAAAAAATTATATTTTTTTTACATATAGCATAATGTTCATTAGTCTGTACATAATAATATTTTATAGTACTAAATTTGTAATTTATACCTATGATTAAATTCGAAAAAAAATAATCACCAACACTTCCTTCAGTATATTTTTTCAATGTAAAAGAATAAATTATACGTAGTGGATCAGCTTGAATGTAAAATCACTGTCTGCAAAATTTACATATTACCGTTAGAGTTAGTATGATAGGCTGGTTTTGGCACAAAATCTTTTTTTCTTTCTTTTTGTATCTAGATGCTTTAGATAAATTCAAGAATATTTTTAAAGGCCTGCCACTCAATGGCAAGACTCATATGCCAAAGTGACAGCAAGGGAAGCATGTGTGTATTGGGCACTGATCTCTATATAACAGGATAGCCAATGCGCACTTGGCCATTCACGCCATTTAGACAGGCCAGGGATGGATAAGACGCCCATCCAATGCCCAGGCCTAGCCTAGACGCGAGTCGTTAGAGGAGTGATACGGACGATTCTCCCGTAACTGTACGCTAGTCTAGATACGACAAATAAGGACCCAGATTGTCGCCTGTTGTCAATAGATACGGATCACTTTACGGTTTTACTAGAATAGTATTTACACTGGGTCGGCGATTTACCCGCAGTACGGCGGTGCGATGTAACGATTTCCTCAGATAAAAAAATCAGGAAGTTAACACCTATCAGCTATCAAGCTAATATTAATGTGAAAATGTGTTTGTTTGTTTCTTTGTCCTTCTTTCACATCAAATTGGATCCAGGGACCGATGTGATATTGAGAATGGAGATAGTTGCAGGACTGAAGAGTGCCATAGGCATATTTTTTTCTACCACGCTAGCTAGCAAAGTCACGGGTAACAGCTAGTCCAGATGAGCTGTATTGTATTGCGGTACTCACCGGGTGCGGATGCGACAGGTATGGCGGGGGCTGCTGCGCCGCCGCCGCCGCCGCCGCGATCACCGCGTACCCGGGGACTGTCACCTGCAACACACACACGTTACAGAGCCGTTCGTTCGGAAAATACTTCGCCCTTCGTACCGGTACGATCCCAATTAATGAATGCCTTCATAATACGACATAATAGAAGGGCAAAGAATGCCACTAGAACATTGACTATGTAAACCAAATGGCACAGCATTCGATATCGACAAGATTATCAATATTCGCTCTCTATATAGTGATTTGGTTACATCGTTAACGTGCTAATTATGTCCTTCACCGTTATATTGAGCCATTTTATGACACCATCAGTAAGTCTACCAAATTACACAAAAAATCAATCGTTACCATATGAGGCGGTGGTTGTGGCACGTAGCTGACGCCCGCGCCGACCACGCCCACTCCGCCCAGGCCCATGCCCACGCCTCCCACTCCCATGCCGACGCCCACGCCCACAGGCGTGCCGGGGGTGTGCGGTCTGAAATGAGAGTTTTTTGATCAAAAAGACTTACGTTGTATCATGGATCACGGGGTCCAAACATCATTCCCTATCAAATCATTATTTTCGTTCAGATCGAATTTGTGGAACAGCCAATCTGTTCTTCAGAAAATCATATCAGATCGAGTGTTTATTAGTATAATGCAGTTTGGTTTAAATTAATTAAAAAAAAATAATAAGTAGTCTGGTAAATACCATTTTTATAGGCCAATATTTGAAGTCTAAACTTCTGAGAAATATTGATTGGCCGTGTGGATACCATCTTGAGACTTTTCTTTGCGTTATTTTGACAGAGAAGAGACAGATTTTGACAGACGTAGCCACTGCCCACCACAGAGAGATATCTAGGAGCAACGCTGCTAACTTGAGCCCAAACAACTCTCATCGTAGATCATTATATTAATGTTTTTAAAAGAAATATATAAGATTCGCCCGCGCGGATTTTGGACTTCAAAAATGGAGTTATTATACATATAAACCTTCCTCCTCTATCTATTAAAAAAAAAAACCAACAAAATCTCTTGCGTAATTAAAAAGATATAAGCATACAGACACACAGACGGCGGAAAGCGAGTTTGTTTTATACTATGTAATGATTAGCTGCTCTCGCATATGATTCGATCCCGCAGAAATATCGAGATGAAAGATAGATGTTGGCCGATTCTCAGACCCACTCGATATGAACACGAAATTCTATGAGCATCAGTCGAATACGACTAGGAGGAGGAGTATGGTAACTAACATTGTGAAAAGAGAATTTTTAAGGTAGCATAAGTTAGATATTTCTTTATTTATTAGACATAATATGTCATGTCAACAATATAAACACTACCTATATATTAACATTTATGTCATAATGTAATTGTGTTTACATTAATAATAGATATTTTTAAAAGATGCGGGAATTGTTGTCTAGTTCACAACGTAAACAAAGATCAAGTTCGTAACAAACGAACCGCCGAATTGTATTTAAGCAAACCGCGCCGCCGAAAGTTCTCAACTTCATATAAACAATTCTCATACACATATGACATAATAATAAAACATCATTATGTAAACAATTCTCGTTTAAATTCACACAACCCTACCGATGAATAATCGTCTTTTATATCGATTCGACAATCGTAAAATTCAACCTGAAAATCAGCGAATCAAATGCCTTCCTATTCTATCTTTGAAAAATCTGATAGGATTACCGCATCCCTATATGACGCGCGAATGTCGACATACAGTCAGTTTCACGTTTTTAATAAGTGAAAAAATGTGGTGACGTTCGAAGCTGTCTCTGTCCATCAAATCCTTGCCGCCCGGCTTTAGTTGCGGCTTATCTGACACAAATTTGTATTTTAATGGAAAAACACAATATGTAAATATGCAAACAACATGCAAAAAGCATAACGCATCGTGACGCTCCAATGTGTATTTAGCGTAAAACGCCTCGGATGTTGTTACAAGTAACTAAAAAAATATCGTAACTGTTCTAAGCGCGCGAAGGTACGACACCTTCTTTTTCTTTTTTAAGTAAAAAGGCGAAGGTTTTCGGATGAGGCCAATGGAAGTTGTCATTCAAATTCAAAATTATAAATCGATTTAAGAGAAACTTTTTGTAACATTAAATATCTATATAATACTAGCTGCGCCCCGCGGTTTCACCCGCGTAACTTTCAATCCCGTGGGAATATCGGGATGAAAAATAGATGTTGGCCCATTCTCAGACCTACTCAATATGCTCACAAAATTTCATGAGAATCGGTCAAGCCGTTTCGGAGGAGTACCCGCGTAACTTTCGACCCCGTGGGAATATCGGAATGAAAAATAGATGTTGGCCGATTCTCAGACCTACTCAATATGCTCACAAAATTTCATGAGAATCGGTCAAGCCGTTTCGGAGGAGTATGGCAACGAAAACTGTGACACGAGAATTTTATATATTAGATAAATATCATATGACATTGAAACTACGGTAATGAATTTTTGTATTAAATCAATAATTAAGTTCAGTTGCGTGGTATAAAGTACACACTTTTTTGTTTAGGTAGGAGCATACATTTAAGTTTGATACCTAGGAGCCCGCGTGGCCCATAGACCTATGTCGGACTCGACACTCAGTGAAATACCGACTAAATCCCTGCGGGGATTCAGCCGTTGCAATTGGAGATCCCGGATCTACAAACAACAGGATCCCACCAGCGACAGGCTGGCTGCCGAAACGGCCAGACTTCTCGTTGGGGAGTATCCGGCTGGGCGCGCGTCGTACCTGCTGTGGCTCGGCGTGGTGGGACTGCGCGGCGTGAACGGCTTGGCGCTGGGGTTGAACTCCTTGGCGTTGGGGTTGAGCTTGGAGTTCTTGAGCGCGGCCGCCGCGCGCTCCACGCGGTCTGCGCCGGGCGACGCCGAAGACGGCGGGGAGCTCGACGACGCCGACCGCTCCTCCGCACTGTCCTCGCCCTTCGACACCACCCCGCCGCCCTGGAAAAGTAATTAATTTTGTTAATTTATTTTTGTAAACTAGCATTTTCCCGCGCTCCTGCGGTTTTTCGAGATAAAAAGGAGTCGATGGCACTCTTCAAGTCATTCAAATATCATCATCATCATTATCAGCCTATTGCAGTCCACTGTTGGCCTCTCCAATAGCACGTCACTGGTCTCGACCTTCGGCTAACCTTTCCTACTTCCTGCCCACAGCTTTGCGTATGTCGTCACTCCATCTAGTCACATTACGTTTGCCTTCAACTATCTCCATATTAAATATCACATTGATCCGTTTTGATATGAAAGAAGGACAAACAAACAAACACATTTTAGCATTTATAAATTAGTATGGATATTGTAAGGATTAATTTTATGATAATGATATAAATAAAATAAAATAGATTGTAAAGATAGTTATGTATATAATAAAATACCTATATGTTGCGTAGATGGCAGTGTAAATACAAAACAAATTTTATTATTTATGTTACAGGTATTTGACAATGAAAATATATTTGATATTAGTTATAAAAAGAACTTTATATGAATAATATTTTTATAATAAAATACATGTAATACATAGCTTAATATTAAATTCAAATCAACGAGTGGAGAGTATACCTGCTACGTTACTAAATGATTATTGTACGGAAATAGTAAAGTAAGTACTATTATATTGAAAATAAAGTGACCTTGTGTAAATGTGGGTGTGGCCTTTTGGGCGGGTCAGAGGGCGCGCCCGCGTTGGCGGACACCTCAGGCGGGCTGGGCGGCGCGGGGCCCGGGCTCGTGCCGGCCGGGGGCGCCGCCACCGCGTGCTGTAACAGACGCGCGCGTTAAATATGTGCATGATGTGTGTATACATTTCAGTACCCTGCCACAATAACTTTCTTTAACAATTCAAAGCAATAAAATGGAATTACAAAACTACAAATTATGACAAGGTCCTAAAGTGTATACATACTATTGCTCGTGACTGTACACTATCTATTTACGCGTAAAACTTATACTTATTTGTTTTGTCAAATCAATTTATAATAATAATAATTTTCTTCTTTCTTTTAAATGCATAAGAAAATTGTAATAAAATTGAGAACGATTTGATTGCTTGTGGGTCCACATACATTTCTTACATCACCACCTTAGAGCCACCGCATACATGCTACTTTTGGCATTGGCGATCGGCGATTTAGTTACTTTTTAAGAAGCAGAATGAAGCGACCAGACACTCCCCAGCGCACACTTAAATACGCTCGCAAAGCGACTGCTAGTGTTACGTATCGAGCATCGGAGCAGATAATAAATCGCGCGATTCCGATACCGCGACTGAACGCAGAAAGTAGCTAAATCGTGATGCAGGATCGATGCAGTTGCAATCGCCAATCGCTGCTGCTAAGAGTAGCTTGTGTGCTGCCATTAACGCGAACAGAATATGATTTTCTGTTACCTGTGGCGGCGCGGGCGCAGGTGCGGCGGG
>LUGF01045536.1:303250-317552 GCA_001625245.1 Calycopis cecrops
CCAGGTCCATACGACCCGGTATGTACCACTCACCTCGAACTGGGAACTGAATGTCTTGAACACGCCCTCCCAGAGGCTGCCTGACTGGGTGAGCACCTGGACGGTGTCACCGACTTGTGACGTCACCAGGTCCATACCACCCGGTATGTACCACTCACCTCGAACTGGGAACTGAATGTCTTGAACACGCCCTCCCAGAGGCTGCCTGACTGGGTGAGCACCTGGACGGTGTCACCGACTTGCGACGTCGCCGCATGCATGAAGTGCGCGTTGCTGTACACGCCCTCGGCAACCACGCGGCCCCGGGGCGATCTGCAACCGCCACAGTAGTTAGAACACATTGGGCCACAACACACGACAAAAATAACATCTGTGGAATTCACACTATCTCAGCATAGACCTGAGGTATTAGGACTCGTGTTACATGTAGATTACAGACATCATAATTCATACTTTTATTAAACAGAAATTTGAAACTCACAATACCATATATTAATGGCCCATGGAGGTGGGAGGAGAAAGGGGGGCAGCGCATCTGTATAGTCTCTATGCAGATGTCTATGGGCGTCGGTAGTCATGAAAATGGCTACAACTGCTCGTTTGCCCCCTTATACCATAAAAAAAAATAATAATAATAATAATTACCCTACTACCTGTTTGCAGTTTCACTCGTGTAAAAAGATGTATCTTTGCAGGCATTTATACTTTTAGCCACAACAACAATTTTATAATTAAAATAAAGTCTATATCCTATCCTAAAACTCCTTTATCATATTACGACATTACCTTGTTAAACAGAATGACAGATAGACAGAAATCTTAAAATGTAAGGTCACAGTTTTCAAGAAGTGTTCTTTTAGCGAATAACACACAGCCCTTAAAAATCCCTATTTATTTTATTATTACAGACTGTCATTACAATTTTATTTATTATTGTATATAAAAACACATTATGTAAGCGGAATTAGAACCTGTTGATCTGTTATCCACAGCTTTGCCAAATGAGCCAAGCCAATCGCTCATTAGTTATTAACCTAACTTTAGAACTGAAAATTAGATACCTTTCTGTTGAGAGTTGTAGACAACACCTTTGTTCCTTAAAGGTATATTATGATGGTTATAGCCTAATGAAATAAATTGAAAAACATAAAACCTTACTAATATTTTTTGTCTAGAACTTGACAGCGAGAAGTGGAATAATGGGAGGAGCGTAGAGGCCTTTGCCCAGCAGTGAAACAAACGAGGCTGAAAATAGTAATAATAATATTTTTCTAATGTATCAAGTGTTGCTCGCGTTATCAACACGAATCTAACGACACCTCATACATTACCATGAAGGTGTTTTGGTTGTAGCAGGGAACATGGAACTATACATATTATATGACCCCTCCTACTGATGCTCACAGTAAATAGAAAAGGCAGTATGACCACCATAAAGTAACATCTATACTGTTGTGTTTGCAAGTTTAACAATAATGTGATTGTGCACATATACATATCATGTATGTTCATATGTTTGGTAATTGTTTTGTTAACCCTCTTATACTATACAAAAAATGGTCAAATTTCAATTCACACATCGACCAATCACAATAAAATTCGAAAGCTTCACAGGGAACAGTGTAATTTTATGTCATGATAAAAACATGTCTGTTCAGTGATAAAAAGCTTCACAAAAATTACAATCAAATTCTTTTAGTGCCACCACCACCACCACACCACATTCGCTCAGTGTAAAAATGACAGCTGCCTCTGGGAGGGATACTTTGAGAAAAGGCAACACTTTAGCATAAACCCTGGTGGTTATTTATAATCATCAGTCGTCACGGAAAAGATAATTTTGATGCGCATTAAAATTTGTATCTGAGAATTATAATTATTTTAGAATATTTTTTTCTGGTTGCATTAAAAATGCATAAAATATAATGTCATATTAATTTTAATCTTCGTAATAAAGATATGAATGTGCCATACCATTTTCTATGTTTAAAGGAAACTTCAAAATACAGAATGACACCTACAATGCCTTCAGAGTTCAGCCTATAGCCACCAGAAACTGTACACACTTAAACTAATAAGCACTTCAGAAGACAACATTTTAAATTATGGCATAACACAAGCAAGAAAACATCTAGGAAGCATTTTCTAGCAACAGAGTTGTGACGGCCTCGAACAGACTTCCTGGAAATGTCATCGGCACCATAGCTAATTTGCTTTCAGAATAGATAGATCTTCAAACTATTCGACACACATGCATCAACTTATGAGCTAACTGCTAGTGTGGTAAATTAATAATAATAACAATATTTTTATGTGTTGACACATCTAAAAAATATTTAATTTAGTAAGCCTTGTAAATAAATACTAATGGCATAATATGACACACAGTACATGAAGGTTAAATTAAATTAAAACTCCCGTCTACGAACACAAAATGACAGAAGTCCTGCCTTTAGAGGTAGTAGTAGAAGTATTCCTTATTAAGTGATGCTAATATCTGAAGTGCTTTGTGTGTGTTATCTGCATATCTTCTGGTCATGTATATGTTAAATGCACAACTGTAACATAGCTGTGATTCAAATGACTGATGTCTCGACTACTTATATGTTGTTTTGAAGAGTGGACATACCTTATAACTCTTAAGTTAGCGTATAGCATCTGTAATATACAACTGGCATGATTCACTGAACATAAACTTCATTAATTGAAGGCAAGATGGCATATTATGTATGTAACTATGTATGCCATTATACTATTCATAGAATATTTTAATTACTATATTATAAGCATATAAATTGACACTAACACATTCAAATGAATTTCATAAAATTTTGAAGATGGCAAAGAACAAATGGTTGGGTCTTTATTTGTACTCATTATTTATGAATAAAAAAACATCAAGGTCATAATAATATATATTAAGTTATTAGTAATTACTAGTTACATAATGACTTTGACCTTTAGTAATTTTTTTTCCTATAACATGTGTGTCTTGGTTTGAAAAAAAGCTTCAGCAAAGGCCTTTCTCACCCCCATCCCATAATGAATGATCTACACATGAACAAATGTATGAAATATGGCATAGTTATCATAGACAGATCATTACATCACAGATATTGTGTAGATGAGATGAACCTTCCTAATTTATCTGCTGAATTCCTGTCACTACCACTACTCCTGATCACCTACTACCTACTTATATTCACACACAGACACAACACTTCACACTACTTTTCTAATGGACTAGCCGCTAGATGAAAACCCATATTAATAGGACCACTTTTTTGTGTCTGTCTGTAGGTAAGGGTACTTCCCAGTAACCTATATAACGATATTTCATAAGAAACAACCAAATGTGGAAGTCCGACTAGCACACAGAGGGTTCTGTACCAATAGGCAGTACAAGAGCAAGAACTTATGTAAATGCACAGATTTATATTTGTGGGCAAATATAGATTTGCATAATATATGTATATAAATTGTTATATGCATAACTTCGTATACAATTTTGAAATGGCTTTGTTCAGTGATATAAATATAAATTTACCAATTTTTAGTATGCATTGTTATAGCAACCACAGCTATACATCATCTATAAAAAATTCTATTGTCTATCTATAAAATTCATGAGTTAAATATACTATGTACATATAAAAAAACAGGAAATATTTATTTTCAGAATACTGAAAACCTAACAAAAGTGTAATTATTTACAGAATTTGCGCCAGCTCAAAAGTTTAATAAGATATTATGATTTAAATGTAATGCTGCATGCATTAATGGTATTCCTTTATATCAAACCATTTATTCATCTTTGTAAACAATAGGACAGGAACTAATTTACTGGAATTATTAATGTTAATGAAAATACAGAGCAACTGTCCATATACTATTAGTAAAACCTTCCAATAAACCTTACATGAAACTAATCTGGATGTGATGGTCAAGATTTAATATTTGTGGTCTACCTCAATATACAAAAGCAGGGAGAGACAAAGAGACATTATTATATACACATTTTATTTCACACACATTATTCTCTCTCATCATTAACATGCACTTAAGCTCGAACTATATTAATTGTATACATACTTTTTAAAAACAAATGAAATTTATTTCAAAGTTTGGATGAACCTTTTTAATAGAATTTTCATATTCATATCTTATCAGTAAGTAGATCTAGTAACATTTTGTTCATTACTACTACTATCTGTACAAACAATACATCCAGTATTCGTCCAATTAAAGAAAATCAGAAGTAATTTATTACTTTAAACTTTCATTGCTAACAATATTCTTAATAGATCTCAGAGATCTTGCTGATGGCTAGAAAGATTATGTTCTTATACATTATGTTATATATTTTCATTTTCATTTCTTATGAACTCGGTGTCAACTACCTTCCTTGGAGTTGTTATTGCTATGAAGATAGTAACAATTATATAATATGAATATGGTACATGAGTATATGAATACTCAGTCCTTGAAAACTACATTTTAATTGTCTCGTAATATCACTAGAAACAAACAGAGTATGCCGCAAAAAATGAAACAAATTCATCCAATTTATGCAAATAATACTGAGCACATATTTCTAATTTAGTAAAATGTTACTATTAATAATCAATGTAAAGTACAACTGATCCTATGTAAAGTACAACTGATCATATTTTGCATTATCATTATCCTGTAATAAGTGGTTAGAATGAGAACTTTCTTCAAGTGGTAAACAGGAACTGTATTAATTGGCCATGTAAAACTATTTTACTATTATTACTGATACAGATAGCAGCCGACTTTACAGTTTGCTCACTTGGTATTTGAGTGGTGGAGGATTGGCTGTAATGGAATATAATAAACCAGCTTCCGCCCTCAGCTTCGTCCGCGTGGATTTTGGACAGCAAAAATGAAGTTATTATATATCTTCCTTTTAAATCACTCTATTTAAAAAAAAACCCTTCAAACTCTTTTGCGCAATTTTAAAGATCTAAGCATACAGACACACAAATGGTGGAAAGTGACTTTGTTTAGACTATGTAGTGATAGATCAGTGGACAGTAAAAGCTGATGATAATTAATCAGTTTACTGTTAGTGTATTTATACTAACTATTGTTTATTGACTTGAGTGATTAATACATTGTCTTGCTGTATATTTTTATTTTAAAGTATATATAGCAAGAAATCTGAGTCTTGTGTTTGATTTTTCACAATATAGTGAGATTGCCATCTAGCCAGAATAGGATAAAAATCGAAGTCTGCATAATAGTAAACTGTAGTAGTAGTGTAGTAAACTAAAAACATGGTTCAGGCTGTAATTAAAGGTTGGAACTTCAAATAATGTCTAAGATGGCTACTGTTCTATTGATAAAAGTAATAGGACTCACTAATGTGACTTCCTACGGTTAAGATTTGGCTACCTGCACAAGTGTACAAATGCACATTCTAGTACCTACAGATTTTCTAATGTTATCTAATAGCCTACATTTCATCACAAATATTGGAGTCCTACTATATAGAAATACTTTACACACACATTTAATTAGTTTGTGTACATTAGACAAAAACTAGTTTATCAACATAATAATATACAATATCTACCAGAACATTCAAAAATTCTATACTGAATACTCAAAAAAATTAAAAATAAATCGAAAGTTTCTAGAGATTCAGTAAGATGTTTCTGATTATCTAATAATTTTATAAATATATATCAAGTGCTTACCATGTTTAAATGCTCAGTTGTATTTTCATAGGCAGTTATGTAGTAAATTATCTACATCTACTGTATAGTGGATTATCTATACAGTATGTGTACACTGGTTTTATATCAAAAAAATATTTAACAGAACTATTTCCAGGTACGGACATCAGCTGTTCGTACGCGGCTATATTAATCGTCATGAGTACACAGCCAAAAGTAGGCCAAATATCTAGATTCGAGCGAGCGGAGCTACTCGTGCGGCGGCGAGCCTTGCGCCGCTCGACTTCGCGAATTATACTAGCGTTTTGTTTACAAATCCTTTGTAATCAAGCTTTCATTTATAAAAATCTGTCATCGTGACAGACACCAATTCTAAAATCCGCACTGTGGAGAGCATTGGCTCAAAAACAAAGACATGTCATCCAAATGCTGCAAATTGTCGTACGTAAACTAGTCTTACCTCGGTGGCCCTTGGCGATTTTTTCGTTTGTTGTTCATATCTCCTTCGCCCGACTGCCCCGGTGGGTAGGCACCTTCTCGTCTGCGCGTAGGGACCGGAATTTTGGCTAATTATCACTTCTTTCTTTTACAACACAGTCCTTTCAACTTTCGCGGATGCACAAAACTGCAGTTGAAATTAAGAGTTAGCACTTGAAATTCGACTACAAGTATGCATTGAAATCACTCAAGTTGTTTGACATTTGCCAACAAATATAAATTTTAATATATTTGAATACAAAATCGCAGTTCGATATATTTTCGGGCTCTAAACCCCAAAAACAAACGGGTTGGCAGATTTCTCGTGCCTGCAATCAGCGCAGGAATACAACATGGCGCTGTGACGTATTCATCAAAATTATTGCAAAAATGTAGAAAAAAATATATATTACGATTTTACACAACACGTATAAATATAATATAAATAGTGTTTTTTTAAGCAAGTTATATTTGAACGATTTTGCAATAATATAGAGAAAATTGAAATGAGGCAAGTATTTGATTAACTTCCACTTTATAAACTTTCAATATGGCGGAATGGTACTTGAGTTTTAGAGTTGCTATCTATAATAAAAAAAAATATAAGATTTTGCCAGACATTTAAAAAAATATGAACTATGAATGACAATGAAAAATAAAATAGATTAATTACTCCTAAAGCTTCATTATTTTAATTTAGTCTATTATTGTGTTATTATGTATGTACATATCGACAAAAAAATTGTAATATCTAAAAACCATTTATTTGTTGTGATTCACTATCTGATCAGCCACTCGTTACTATGACTAGTATAGATTTTTAATGATATTATTAAAGTAAAGTGTATATTTTAAAGTTGGACAAGGTTTTAGAGATTCTTATCTCCCACAGAGTGTTCTTTGTCAGAAACAATTTCATTATAAATAGTTTAATTGCTTTGCTAAATAAATCTGGGCAAAAGTTTTAACACGAAATTTTTACACAAATAAAAAGATAAATGTCTTAGTCCATCACTTTGGACCAGGAATATTCTATTTATACTAAATAATATATAAATACATAAATATCTATAGTTAGTTCTTGACGTTATTGATGTTTTGATTTTCATCGAAGCTGCATGGATGTGATTCTTTGCGTTTACGATAAAATATATAAAGTTCTATAACGCACGCGCGCGAATTTTGTATGCGTATCATTTAGGCCACGATATCAAATTATAAACCTACCTATTGATCGCCTTGGTTTCATGTAGTAAATATTAAATCCCGAAAATGAATGCTAAGAACGCGCCAAAAATGTCTCAGCAAGAGAAATTTGAATTAATAAATTCCGAAGTACGTTCCTTTTACGAATACTGTAAGGAAGCGGGCATCAGTGATGAAGAAATGGACATAATATGTCGTCCTTTAACATCCGCTGTGAGGAAAGCATCCGTAAAGCGATGGACCAGGATATTACTATTTTTGATAATGGTGATGGCAATTGGATATACGGTGAGCCAAACTGAAACTTTCCAGTGGCACGCATCGGCTCTGGGCCGTATAATGCTCATGAAGTTGCTGCCGTTTTGGGACTGGACACCATTGTACTATAACAAGTGTCTTATCGATAAAAATCGCCAACACAATTTGGAAAGCAATGTTTTCTCATCTTCAGACTGTATTTCTTGTGAAGCTGTTAGTAAGTACCTTTCCTTATGTATGTATATACGAGTGCAGTATCTTTCATACATTTTTAATTTTACCTATTCCTTTTGATTAAGTGTTAGATGAGATGATATTTGAGTTAGGCTTGTATCTCTCTGTGGATCGATGAAAACTGATGATGATGATGGTGAAAATGAGTTGCTGACGTAGAACCAAGAATTTATATATTTATTCTAATAAGTGAAGGTGGGAGGAGGAAGGAGGGCAACGCATCTCTATAACCTCTGTACGGATGTCTATGGGCGTCGGTAGTCATTAAATTGGCCCCGACTTCTGGTCGGCAAGACCCGTGAACTTCCGTTAGTCGCGTGTGTCGGAACTGCTCTGCAATCCCACGTCGTGGATGGTCATTGTCAAAAACTTCGTCTTTCTTTTCCCCGAAATATGAACACATCCATAGTCGATGGTCATAAAATAATAAGTAGAGAATCAGTGATGTATGTGGTTTACTAAACCACATACATCACTGATTCTCTACTTATTATATACCTTACTAATAATTTACACTTCATTCATAGGATAGGACAAAGGATTCACTAGGGTATATTATTATGACATGATCACGTGACAAGTGACAAGTTTTGAAATAGTTGATTACCGATAACCATAAATATCCGCAAAGCTAGAGGGCTTCTAGATGCGTGGCTCTTTGACCCTTATCATAAACTTTCAGGATGCTTTAAGGACTTTCTGTAATCTTCCCCGGTCGTGCCAGCGCAATGCAATGCAGCTGGCTCATATACTTACATAACTAACTATCTATAACCTTACTCGCTTGAGTCCAACGCCAGATCCAGGTGGGGGCTTAGGGCGGCAGTAGCCCCAGGCCCCGTAAGGCTTAATGCCCTTAAGACTATGTTATTACCCCTAAAAGGCCCCAAGGCCTTCCAGCTCAAGGCTTCGCCAGAGCTTAAGGGTCAATTCACACCAAAAGCGCGGCGAAGCGCAACGAAGCTAAGCGCAGTTTATGTGTCATATGAATTTCAGCTTTATAATAATTACTATACCTAATACTTATTATCGCATGAGAAACTCGAACGAGACGCGCGGATTCCCGCGACTGCGCGAGATGTCGCTGGAATCCGCGCGGAAGCCGCGACAATTCGATAATAAGTACTAAAGTAATGAAAATAAAGTTTAAATTTATATGACACTGAAAGTGCGCTCCGCTTCGCTGCGCTTCGCCGCGCTTTTGGTGTGAATTGACCCTAATCCGGCGCTCTAGCCAGGCAAGTTTAAGACTCCAATTTCTAGTTTTTTAGTCAGTCAAGTTTAAGACTCAGAATTTTTTCAGTATTATCCCTTTTACGATAAAGAAGATAACTAACGCGCGACTTTGCACGTTGCAGAAAACATAGCCCGCGTGTCAGACACGGGTTACAACGAGGTCTTTAACCACCACCTCCTCAGGGGCGCTCCGGTCATCGTCACAGACGCTTACTACGACTGGGCGTCGGACCTCAACCTCACCAGCTTCATAGCAAACGACGAGAGGCTGAGCAACTCGGTCCCCTGTAGAATCCTCACCAACCTCCGCATTGGACGGCAGCCCATGGATTTAGAGGAGATCGTCTCCAGAATCACAAACACTGACATACCCAGCTGGTTCGTCCATTTCCAAAACTGCGACATACAAGCGGTGAAGTCCTTCCGGATACTCGCCCCTAGGCCTTACTTCCTCTCCCCCCACATTCCTCCGTCCCATTTCAACTGGCTCCTCCTTTCGAAGCGGTACGACACGCACAGGTTTAAGAGTTTGGAGTTGGACCCCGGTTTGGTGATCATGTCTCAGCTGAAAGGGAAAAACTACGTGCAGCTGAGGCCTAGGGCTCCCTGCGAGGACATATGCTACATACTCAACACGGAACTAAACGAAGGGGAGGTATTGGTGTTGAGCACCTACCTCTGGGAGGTCGAGTATTTGCCAGGAGTTGGCCAGAACTCGGCCATGATAACTGAAACGGATTGGCTGGAGTCCTAATGTCCTCGATATCAGAAAGTTTAAGCTCCTTAATGTCGTTTAGGTCCTAGATTAAGATGTCGGCATATTAGATGTAAGTTAGTGTTTTATTTATAAAGTATAAAACTGGGTGTCTGAGGGGAAATCGGAATTCCCCTCTCGCCGGTTGTGTGTGCTTTGGTTCTGGCGTCAGAAAAGCCACCTCACTGAGGCCTGTGCTGCAAGTAATGTACACAAATAGAATATGTAATTATGAACTAGATGAGAATAATATAAAAGGAGAGGCTGGCTAACGGTTGACGCGACTTATACCTTTGAGGACGATATTGACATTTTATTTATTATGATATTGACCACCGCTCAAAATCGTTGCACCGTTGCGCATTGAGTCACATGGACGTAGCCACTGACAACGGTGTTTCTGGGCCCCTCTTTAGCTCAAGATGGAGCTATTGTCCCACATTCCTTTGCTTTAGAGGCACAGTCACTAGTTAAGGCTGCACCGGTCTTCCCAAGAGTTTGAAATTTCCGTGTTAAACTAAACCGATATAGTACAAAATCTGTGACTTTGTTGTTGCACGCTGGTCGCTAGTAGTGGATTACTTTGAATTAAATATCCTTCAGACCTTCAAATCTGGTACCGTAGGACGTGGAGACTGAGATTCGGGGCGGGGCGACTTTAACAATTACTAAAAATGTATCTTCTCTGTCATTCCGTAGGTATTACGGTAATAGAAAATCTACTGGAGCTGAGTCCGACTCCACGAGATAGAGACACACAAAGAAGCACCTACATACCTACAGAGACCTATTGAGGAGTCTCACGATCCTTTCTCCGGTAACAAGACTCAGGAATTTACGGCTACAAAAGAACGACACAATGTCTTAAGACAACAACATATAAAAAAATATAGTAAAATAAACAATGAGTTGCATAATAATTAAACAGATTTTTTTATGTTTGTAGTACGTCTTTTATGTTGCTGAGGTGCATTGTCACTGTATTTCAAGTAGCCCATCCCAATACTAAGCCAGTAAGTGTACCGGAACTGAAAAAGCTTGGGAACCACTGCCATAAGTTATAATAGATGTAAGATACTTATGTTATATTAGGTACACAAATGTATTTACCTATAATATAATCTACTCTGTATTGGTGCAGAGTAGATAAAAGATAACTATTATTATGATCGCACTTCGAATTAACGTGTAAGTTCACAATCTAGACCATAATATAATCTTCATGTAGGTGCCAGATATACCGACATATAGATTTATTCATATATTCTCAATTTTATAGTGATAAAAAATCTTCAAAAAGGATGAATAACTATATAACTCTGTTTAAAGTTACGTATATAGTTATTCATATTTCATATATGGTGATGAAATTAACAAATCTACCAGACTACCGTATATCGCCAGTTATCCATTTTTTGTTTTGGGGGTAGATGCAGTTACATCTTGTCTGGCCCTGGATGCGGTCATTAACCCCGCACCAGCCACGGTTGGCTGACTTCTCCCTGGAAAGGGACAGATACTTCTAAAAAGCCTTTTCTAGTTAAATGTATCAGTGGCGAAAACATAATATTTTTACAATAGTAGAATAATTTTTAGGCGGTTTAAGTGTCGCCTGGATTTGCTCGCGCATGCAAGATCGCCCCGCGTACTGTAAGAATTGAGAGAAGAGAAGTACCGTAAAGCATTGAGTCTCCATTTTAGTTTTTTACGTATATAAAATTGTTCTTTGTGGGTGTGTTGTCTGTATGTGTGGGCAGTCAATAAGGCCCTCACACTCCTATTGCGTCGCCGCAGTGATAAATCAAATATCAGTAAGAAATTCTTCCTGTGGATGTGTTGTTTATTTGAGCTTGGATGTGTTAAACAAATTGATGTTACATAAATTATCTAGAATAAGAGAAGAGAACCTCAAATATTATACATATTAAGAAGCAATATTAGTTTGATTTATCTCCTTTATTAGCTTCAATTCAAGAAGCTTACCTGTGGGGCGTCCCAGATATCGCTGGGTAGATCGAGTGGTGCAAGACCTGCGCGAACTCTCAGTTGGCGATAGCTGGCGGGAAATCGTGCAGGATAGAGGAAAGTGGCGCACTCTCTTGTCGGAGGCCAAGACTCACTTCGGGTCACTGAGCCAGCGTAGTAAGTATGTAAGTATTAGCTTCAATTACAGGCATAGAAATGAAGGCAAAGAAAAGAAAATCGGGCCATTGTGTCGGTTTCAAATTGCTATCCAGTGTATAGTATACCTAAGAGTACATTATAATATACCTAGTATTATGTAGCTATTTAATGCCAAAACCTAACTACATAATTGCTGCCTGAACCTCTAAAACATACATTTGTTTTTCATCCCAGTTTAAGTCCCTTACAAGTAGCCCTAGGCTTTTGGCATTTTAATCGAGACAGACATAGAGAGAGAGAGAAAGGGTCAAATTCCGGAAAACTAGTTTCACTTGAAAAATCGTAGGATCAATGTAAAACATAGCAATATAATTTAACGTATTTATTCAAACAATTTTACAAACAAATACTGAAATTGCACCTATGTTAGAAAGTTTATATAAAACAATGAACAATATCTAGGTGTCTTAGCGTAGAATAATCAAGATGAGCACGATGTGTATGACAGAGAGGCTCGTAGAGCCTGTTCAGAAGATGCGTTTAACGCGCGAGTTGACTCGCTGCTCCACTCGTGCCTTGGACAGATACTAGAGCTACATACAGGGTTGATAAGACCGAGAGGCATTAAATGAAACCACATACTATAAGTGCCTTACAGTTAATCCGAAACTATTAAGTAGGTATATATTTAAGAAAATACTTTTTTCAAACAAGTTAAATAGCGAAAAAATGTTATCATCCTTTGTACCTGACGGTTACAGCGAGCACGTGGTGAATGACCCGGGGCGGCCATAGTCGGCGATCAGCGGCGTCATCGAAAAAACTTTAAAAAATTCCTGTGCCTAAACTATTGCTCCAATTGATCTGTTTATAGTTGTGTAGCTTGGAAATTATACACTAAATATGTGGTTTCATTTAATGACTGTCGCTTTTATCAACCTTGTATATCGAGCCCAGATGCGTCTATCAGTTGTCGGCGTGTCGAGATACTTGGGCGCCGTTGTGGCGTCCAGAATGACGCGCGAGTCGCTCGCGCGTGAAACGCTTCATCTGAACATGCGAATGTCCGCTTCTCCGACGCCTAAGTACGCCAATGTTCACAACCGATTTGCAGATAATGTATGCATGCATACCAATGGCATATCAAGCATAGGTAATAGGACCTACCATTTTCTAGCGGAGCTCTCTTTAATTTTGGTAAATTCTTTCACTAAATATTAAATAAATAGTATTTAATAGCATGTGACGTAAATATACTGTCTAAAACTTGGGATAAATTCATTATCTTAGGCCGCCTCTCACAACATGAAGAAGCTAAACCAATTAATGTAGACGGGAATGCCATGCTACTGTTATGATCTCTCGTCTCTGAAGGATTTTCAATAAAATAACCAAAACGCATGTAATGCACTGCACATTTCATCACAAGGACTTTTTCTGGTATTTCCAACACCCCACATACGCCTGGAACACTTGGAAAGTTTAATACGCAATAATGGACCGCAACAGAAAACGTTTCCTGAAGTGACATTCGCGTTAATTTACGAAAGCAGACAGTTTTTATATTACTTTATTCCCTTTTACGCACTTGTCTGAACAGTTTTACAAAAAGTTTTTTTTTGTTTGAAATTGTAAATGTAGAAGTGGTGGAATGATTTATTCAGTCTTCTCCTTCTGCGCTGGCTTGCCTCTGATCCACCGGCCGAGGTTCCTCAGGGACAGCAAGACGGGGAACATGACGGGCAGGAACAGAGGGATGTAGATCGCATACCTGAAACATATCATCACCGTATTTTTACCAGATTACACTGAACAGTTTTGGGTGATGATCGAGTATGGAAACCGAACATAGCTGAATCAGGGTATTCGAATGTTGAAGAATTTAAATTTACTATATTAAACAGTGAAAAACTAGACTTCGGGGAAGGTGCCACAAGCACTTTTTACAGTAGGTACCTATCAATAATTGTGATGAAGCATGTAGGACAACTGGTATGCTACGGGCAGTATGTCTAGGCTTCATATTAGAATCTTTGAAATCTCTGGAGCTTACGGTGTTTAGGTGATAATTAAGGAATCCAAAGTTTATTGCCGGGCAAATTTAGAAAGTTTCTATTTATTTTGTTTAAATTATTTTATTAAGATTAGACTTAAAGTCAATCTTTGTTGAATGTTAAGATTGTCCTCTATACGTTTCCACATGAGTCGAGGGTGACTTTAAATAAGTCTTCCTTGCAATCACGTTCATCACATCGTCATCACATCTTCTCATCATTAACTTAGGTCCAGATTAAGCGTTTTGACTCGCGCG
>LUGF01045536.1:351951-361992 GCA_001625245.1 Calycopis cecrops
TCCTACATCATAACATCTACCTGCATGCCAAATTTCAGCCTGATCCGTCCAGTGGTTTGGGCTGTGCGTTGTAGATATCTATGTTACCTTCGAGTTCTATACATATATATAGATAGTGCCTTGATGAATGTATTCGAATTTGGCTGGTACCTGGTTCGACCGGGGAGGTACCTCTCGCGTGCTACCGCCTCAATAGCGAAAGTGTCGTGACCTGTTCGTTAGTAGCCAATGGCCCTTTAAGGTTGAATTTGAAGGAGCGCACGCATCTGCAAATGCGGGCGTCGGTTGTTACCAAATACTAAATAGGGCAACAGTACGTTCCTCCTGCTATGCTTAAATTTCTCACTCTTCTCTCACATTCTTCACTCATAATTCTTAAACTCCATCACAAATGAATTTTCAACATCTTTCTTCCATCCTTCCCTCCCTCCCGACGTCCTTTTTATCTATCCCTATCGCTTTTCAGCGACCCGACGCCGGACCAAGGCCGACCCATTTTCACCCACAACGCTAATAGGTGCTAATATAATTATTTCGTTAGTTAAAACCATGAGAAAGTTAAGTAAACCAAGTAACCATCGAACAAACTCCATTTTAATTTCGCCATTAAGGGAAAGAACAATGGTGGTCCTGAAAACCAGTGTCAGGTTGTCTATAATCAGTTATAGACAGGGCTCCCACCATTTTGTGAAACACACTGTCGCCTGCAGAGTACATCCCTGCAGAGTACATCTAGTGTTAAGTATATTACGGACACGTTGTTTGTTATTCAAATTCATCGGATGGGCCCCGATCATCCGATGTATTTGAACATAAAGCTTTCTTTTTTTAATTGGGATTCTCATCCCATCGGGGGCCCCTTCCGGCTGGGGCCCGTGGCATTTTGCCCACTTGCCACCCTGTAGTTGCGCCACCGGTAAACTCATTAATATAGCTATCTGTCAACAGAACATCACGCAAGTAGACGATGTGCCAACAGGAACGACTTTTACTCGTCCTTAAGCGCCGAATTTACTTGGGACTTTGGAGTTTGGACTCGAAAACCGCACAAAAAAACGACAGCCGTCAATATTACACAAGACGCCAGCATCACGGGTTCGCTATTCAAACCAATTCGCATTTGTCTCCGTAACGGCTCCACTACACTCGCGAAGTTGACCGAGGCCAGGCGAATACGACAGGCACTTCGTCCAACTTTACCTCGCCTCGGGCGACTTCCATTTGTTGTCGGTTTTTGTGCCCGAATCAAAGGACTCGAAGATTCTGCATAAGATTGTCCGAGTGTGTAGGCACTTGAAATTACGAATTTGCGGGAAATAATGATTTCAAATGCGGGATAAGGGTTCCAGCTGGGCGATTGTGATTGTTGCAAGTAGCCGTGGGAGTAGCGAATGAAGCAGAGCACACACACTCACAGCAGAAAGAAGCCTTTTTTTAGGTCGCGAGGTAGACTACAACATACAATACAGCCGCTCACCGTCTGGTGCATGCGCCTCATGCATTGTTATTCGATTACTCGTAAAACAGCGTAAATAATCTTTTTTTTAAGCGTCGTGACTCGTGAACCAAATATTGTAATGAGTAAAATTAGGTACTTTCTAAATAACTCCTTGCGTAGCCTATCGTTTGGCGTTGGGCACGCACTTTATACTTCGGATTACATCCGGAGCTACTCGACGAAGCATCGAGTAGTGTAGCGGACGCTTAACACAACACGTCACCGTCACGGGTTATTCGAACCAATTCGCATTTGTCCTCGTAACGGTTATCGTGAAGTGAAAAACAAATGTTCAATGTTTTCCCAACGAAAATAAACACGGGCGTAATCCGAGTGCCGGAAGCCGACGGCGATGGCTGGACATGTTTGTCACACGCAGTTTCTTTGTCCTCGGTCAAACGTTATACCTTAATGTTACGATTTTAAAATCTTTTTTTTTTAGTTAGAAGACGTCGTAGGTCAAACTTTTTTTTTCTATGATATAGGGGGGGCAAACGAGCAGTCGGAGCCATTTTTTTTATGACTACCGACGCCCGTAGACATCCGCAGCTGTACAGGTTGGATGTCCTCCTTTCTCCTCCCAACTCCATGGGCCACCGGTTTCTTCCACACCACACGAAAGGCGACAGCACAGCTGTCAGTGAGAGGTACCTCCCCGGTCGTGCCGCCCAATTCAGAGCATACATATCGCAGTGTGGCACTACCTCTTACTACACTGTGTTAAACAGTGAATATTTTCGCGAATGTAACGTTTTCAAAATAAAATATTTCTCAATATAGGTACCTCACCTTCCAGCTCTCTCATTGATGGTATAGCCGAGCAATGCATGACCTCACGTTTATTCTTATAGATATGCTTTCGTGTTTCGTGCGGTCTCCGGAAAACCCAAAGGCTAGGAAGGAAGGTTGGCAGAGCATCTTCATACCGTCTATCTATGGGCATCGGTAATCATGAAAATGGCTCCCATTGCCCCCCTAATTCATATAAAAAATACATTAGATTTTTGTCTACCCTCAAATCTCACCGGTAAAAGCAAGTACAATAAACATGTTTGCACATTAAAGTGGATTTTCGGCGTAACGACGCAAAGCAATTCAGTAAGGGCTTTAATAAATAGACAGCTACGTCACATCCGCCGGGGGTCAAAATATGTGGGGTTATTTTACCCCACAGCGATGGGGGCAGCCGAGCGACAATATTATGTCTATGTGACTTATACAGGGTGTTCGAGTATCGATAGAGTAATATTTGGTTGAGTGTTTCCGTACGATGACGCTAGCGTAAAATATACCCTAAAGAAAATATTTTTATTTTTGGGATAAAACTATTGTTGTTATCTACGATAGTAATCTATACCGATCAATGTGGCCTCAGTCTTCGCAACTGGCGTGTATGTATGAAGAGAGATAGGTATATAGATGATGGAGGAAGTGTGTGAGGATGTGTGGCACTCTGTACTCTATGCCCGTTACGGCCCGGCCACAGCCACAGCGGTGCGAATTGCGGCGCGGTGAGCGGATCGTCTGTCTCTCTATCACTCGCGCGTCGAGTATCGAGTGAGAGAGAGACAGACGATCCGCTCACCGCGCCGCAATTCGCACCGCTGTATCTGTGGCATGGCGCTTAGGGAACTCCGAGAGATTAGGAGCCTTAAGATCATTTCGAGATCATTTTGAGCACATAAAAGGGGCCCCTTCTCAATTCCAAGTAGGGTTGCCACCCATACTTTATAATAAAGTATTGTACGTTATTTCAAACAGTCGTACTCTATACTTTATATGTAAAGTTCGCGGAAATACTTTATGTTGCACGATCAAAAATTTATGGGATTCTAAAAGTGTAGACCGTCAGGCTAGGCGACCTGAGGCAGGCCACTGAAAACCTATATGTTTTATATATTAAAATTAAATAGGCTGTAGCACTGATGATCAGCGTGATAATACTTGTGAAAAGTGAAACAAAGTAGGTACTACCTACTACTACCCTACCTACAATATTTTTTTTTCTAATTAAAATTAAGTTGTTAGTAATAGTCCGGTCAAGTTAGCATCAAAAATAGGTGTAAGGTAACATTAATTCGCACCTTGCTAAAAATTGGCATGAATGTTGGGAACCCTATTAAACACAATTTGTCAATTATCCACATCAATCCCAAGCGTGGAAAAAAAAATATTCAAGGTCAAATGTTGCAAAAATCGGTTTTTTGAGTTTTCCAGCTAAACGGTAAGTTTTATAATAAGAATAGTAAAGTTTAAAGTAGTAAATAAAAGTTTTATAATAAGCAATAAGTAAAAAAGTGTATGAACAATTTTTATAGATGCATGCATGATGAATAATTTTTGTCTCGCCTATTTTTATTTATTCTTACCATTTGTAGCCTATGTACTTTATCTGCAAGAGAAAAAGGTGGCAACCCTAGTTCCATCTGCTCTTATACTTAAAAAACGCGACATTCTGTATAACTGTTGTTACATCACCTTGCCATGCGAGTTTGACCTGAAATGTGTTTTATTACATTCTATCATCAGAACCTACGACTTCAACGCTTCAACTTGTGATTTTGTGAAGTTCAGGGTAACATTTTTTTTTTTTTTGAAAAGTTTTAATTAATTATCGCCGCCTTCGCTGGCGCGGCGATTTTGCCTTTTTAGTGTAGTACTTTGTGTAGTTTTTTTTTTTTTTTTAATGAGTACCGCGTCCGTACCTAGGCGGACGCTTAAATTTTTTTTTTTTTTTTTTTTCTCCCGCTTTTGGTGTTTTTCCCGGCACTGCGATGGGAGAGGGATGTTTTGACCGGAGCCCCCAACACCCGCGGCTGCCCACTAGGTCACCTCCCCGAAGACAGGTGATGGCGGACTCCTAGTACGCGCCCGGGCAACCGCCTGGGGATCTACTCCGATCGATCACCGCACCTCTCTTTCTCACAGCGCAGGGTGGATTCTTTTTTTTTTTTTTTTTTTTTTTTTATTTATTTATTTATTTATTATTTTATTATGTGGCAGTAAATATATTCAGAAATTTTCAGAAAACAGAATTCAGGGTAACATTAGCGGGTGCAGTGTGTAGTTTTTTTTTTTAATTATGCAAAAGGTTTGCTATCGCTGCGTTGCAGCCATATACACGCTCGTGGGAAAACTCTAGCAATAAATATCCGCGCTGTTGTTTCTCGCGGCTGTAAGCTCTTGGATAAGAATCAAGGGTGAGAGTGGACAAGTCTATTTGCATATTACCTCGAGTAATTAACCAAATGGAGACGACGCGAACGCAAGTAAAACAAAATTGTTACAAATTAGGCGTGCAATTCTATTCATAATGCAATGCAAAAAAGTGTCTGCTTTAGACCACACCACTGAAGTAAAACTTTACTATTGATTTATTACCGTAGTTACAATGGCGTAACATGTCATATGATATTTATTTTTAACACAAAAAAGTTTCACTTAGATCGAGTTCGAAGACTCGCGGGCTGGCGAGAGCGTTACAAAAATCACACAATGGAAGTTTATTCTGTGATTTTTGTAACGCTCTCACCAGTCTACTCCCCAAATCAAAGCGCGCGTATAGAAGTATTACTTCAAAAAACAACGTAATGTAAATTGTACGCGTCATAAAACCGTGCGCACTTGTCGCCGCCTGTTATTGGTTCGTTAACGCCCGCGTCGGCGCTAACAAGACAATTACTGTGTCACCACACCCGCCGGTCCAATCCGAATACTACTGGAACTGCTCGCCAGATCCACAGACAGAGAGAGAATTCTTTACAATTGCAGTACTAGCTGCGCCACATTGTTTTACCCGCATAACCTGCGTACTCCAAGCGTTACCCCATTTTGGCGCAGCCTAAAGGCGCACTATGCTTATCTTATCGTTTAGTCTCCAAATTATTGTGTGTGTCTTTTGTGTTGAGCTCAAATAAATGTTTTTCTTTCTTTCTTTCCAAGCGTGGTATATGGCCTATACTCTATCCTGTGTTAATCCAAGTTACCCTCTATGTGTGTGCCAAATTTCATGAAAATCGTTTCAGCAGCGTTGGAAGTAGTGACAAACAAACAAACAAACATACAAACTTTTGAATTTATAATATACTAATATAATAAATTCAAAAGTTTGTATGTTTGTTTTAAATATAATATACTAATATTATTAATTCAAAAGTTTGTATGTTTGTTTGTTTGTTACTACTTCTAAAACTGCTGAACCGATTTTCATAACGCTAGTGTCACTAAATACTTACTTACCTACTAAGGTAAGTAAGTATTTAGTATCATTAGCGTTATCTATACAAACACTACATACGTTAAAATTCCTCAAGACATTCAGGTTGTATAGTGAACAAATAAATCTGCACACAGGCATACATACATACACAGTCGCGTCAAAATAACAGCTAAGTCTGTTGCGAAAGTCCGAACTGATCATTTTGAACACATCTACGAATCCTTATCTCCAAATTACGGATGTAATAACTATGAGTTTAACAACTTCTTCGAAGTGGGTGGTGTGGTGTGCTCACCTAACTAACGTCGGGGCACAGATTAATAAACCTAACAGATACTTCACTCCCATACAAAAGTGCAAATACCTACCGCTATAATTACCTACAAAATCTTGCTCATGTTCGCAACGAAGAAAAATGCACCTAATTTACGCGCTCATAGAGATGCAGATTGTATGGGTTATGTGCAAACGCGTCATAGAAAGATAACGATAGGGTTGGTAGTAACATGATTTTAATAATAACACAAATATTGTGAAATACCTATTAATAATTTTTATTCGTGAATTAGTGTAATAGATGTATACAGATTATTCAGTATGAATATAAAGTTGTTTTTAGATGGAATAATCCATAGTACAAATAAAAACGGATAAATACATTGTAAAGGTATAAAAAAGTTTAAATTTGTGTTGTTTTAATGTACTTTTTTTGGCTCCGGCTGATCGTATGTCCCTTAAAGGTATTATAAAAAAAGCAACGAGATAGGAACTAGAAAAAATAAGCACCTAAGTACGTAGTGCCTACATAATGTTTATGTATACAATACATGTATGTTTTATGGTTCCGTACCTAAAAAGTAAAAATGGGACCCTATTACTAAGCCTCCGCTGTATGTCTGTCACTAGACTAAATCATAAAAACTAGTCATAAACCGTGATAGCTAGGACGCATAAATTTTCACAGAATAAATAATAATTAAATAAAAATTAAGTAAATATCAAACATGGGCTTCCATACAACAAAAAAAGCAATTTTTAAGCATTCTTTACTCGATATTAATAAACAGGTAGAAACTTGAATAAGTATTTAAAAAGTAAGTATTTGGAAATACATTACGTATACCTAATAATAAATACGTACCTAATACATCAAAAACAAAATCGTACAGTGCATAATATGTGAACGCGCGAGCGTGCGACGGCCCTGTGTCGCCGATATCTTCGAAGATAGCCCGAGCCGTAGGTATAAAACGCGCGACCTCGAGCGAGTGACGGACGCCTGGTCGGGGTCACTTACTGCTTAGATACTAATGTATCAAGTCAGTGGTTCTCCAACTTCTTGCATCTTAAATACCTATGGGAACCGTGCAATAAACACTTAGGCAGCACTCTGTGCGTCTATGGGCGTCGGTAGTCATAAAAATGGCTCATACTGCTCGTCTACCCTCTTATACTATTTAAAAAAATACTTTAGCATAAGGTGGCGCGTTCCAATGTAAAATTTTGACATTAATGTACATACAAATCGTAGACAGAGGAAAACTATTCTCTGTCTACGATACAAATAAATGAAAATAACATATTGGCATTGAATAATGACGTTACTATACTAATTATACTACTAACTAGCTGATGCCAGCGACTTCGTTCGCGTAGCTTAGTAATATTTTAATAAAAGTAATTTGTTATTGTTTGCTTGCAGTGTACCGAAATTCCGATTTCCCGTAGGAATTAGAAATTTTACCGCAGTAAAAAAGTGTTTTTGATGTTGACCAGCTTAGTATCTATATGTTAGGCCCAAAGACCGAAATCGCTCAGTGGGCGGAAAAAACGGCCACAACGCGTTCTGCCTGTTTTCAAATGCGCAGAGCGTGTTTTGCCTGCTATTTAACGCTCGCAAGTCGCAACGCATTCTGGTAATTGTCGAACGGCCAGAAGGCGTTTTGTCATTCGTCAAACGTTCAGAACGCGATGTTAATGTTTGAGTCCTATTATAAGAATAAGAATAAGATTAAGAATAAGAATTTATCTATTTGGGCACTTACACGTTACACTTTTTACAAAAAACCAAAACAAACATAACATATTCTATACATAATAAGTACAACAAATAAAAAATAAAAAAAAGCAAAAAAGAAAATTAAACAAAGTATACTTAACAATTTCATATACTTACACTAGAAAAAAAAACTTATAAAAAACAAAAAACAAAACAAAAAACGTAAATAATAGAAAAAGGGAAAATGCACAACAGTGTAACCAGTACCCAAAATGGTGACCACTCAGTATGATGGTTGTGGTATCATTTTTATGATACCACAACCCTGATTTTATGTGGCCACTCTCTACCTGCGTACAATAAGATTAATTTTGTACTTTTGAAACAAAATATGAATTTTGATTATTGTTCTACACACATAAGTTTAGAGGTACGAAATATACTTAAATTTATAATTATTATTAAAATTCATCTTTTGTTTTAAAAGTACAACATGAAACTTACCTATTGTACGCAGGTAGAGAGTGGCACATATTAGGACTCAAACATTAAGATCGCGTTCTGAACGTTTGACGAATGACAAAACGCGTTCTGGCCGTTCGACAATTACCAGAACGCGTTGCGACCGTTAAATAGCTCAGCCAAAACACGCTCTGCGCATTTGAAAACCGCCAGAACGCGTTGTGGCCGTTTTTTACGCCCACTGAGCGTTTTCGGTCTTTGGGTCTAACATATACATCACAAAAAGTTTCATTCGAATCCGTCCAGTAGTTTCGAGGACCAGCCTGGGCAAACAGACAAACAAAAAAATTAAAAAAACATTGAAAAGTGTTCTAATACTATTTTAACATCACACCCAATTAGTTTTTGGTAAATATATTCAAAAAAAAAATACGTAACTGAGAAGTCTACATATCCGTCACTAGTTAGCGTGGCAGCTTTTTATAGCACAAGGAGGCAAACGAACAATCGGAGCCATTTTCATGACTACCTGCGCCCATAGACATCCGCATAGAGTAGTGGTTCTCAACCTTTTAGTCGAGGGACCATTTGACAAAATTTTCGTTATGCCGCGTACCACCCCAATTGGTTGGTCCGTGGTATAAGGAAATTTTTGTTTAATGATCTAGAGGTTATGGCATGGCGTGGACCACTTGAGATGCTTCCAAGGGCCAGTAGTGGTCCGCGGACCAGCGGTTAAAAACCACTGGCATAGACGCTATAAACTATACGGCAAAAGGCTCGTCCCTATAGCATGTTTTTGATTTTAGATGGACATTTGCCCACTTTCATCCACGATTCGCAGAGATATTGATTGTGAAACATTTTTTTAAGAATTATACCTAAAGATCAATCCAGCCATGTTGCGGCTGACGATGATACCTACTTCACAAACACACGCGAACTTCCCGATACGTTTTTGTGCAATAATTTTCAACGTAATTTTCCTGTTGTTCGATATTATCGAATTGAAGCGGATGGTGACATAATAAGTTGCCGTTATTTTATCTGTGCCACGTGCAACAATATCAGGATTAAACACAATTATAAAAAGAACAGTACGCTACACTGTCGGTGTAGGAAAGAAGGAAAGGGAAATTTTTATTTATTTTTTATATATTATTTATTAAATTGGTATTTCCGGACCGATACGACCTAGGGATCTTCAAGAAAAGAGCTTATTCTTTTCTCAAAGGTCGGCAACGCATCTGTTAGGGTCAATTCACACCAAAAGCGCGGCGAAGCGCAGCGAAGCGGAGCGCATTTTCAGTGTCATATAAATTTAAACTTTATTTTCATTACTGTAGTACTTATTATCGAATTCTCGCGATTTCCGCGCGGATTCCTGCGAATCCTAGCGCAGTCGCGGGAATCCGCGCGACTCGTTCGAGTTTCTCATGCGATAATAAGTATTATAGTAATTACTAATTATTATAAAGTTGAAATTCATGTGACACATAAACTGCGCTTCGTTTCGCTGGGCTTCGCCGCGCTTTTGGTTTGAGTTGACCCTTAGACCTCTAGTGTTACGGATGCCTGTGGACGTTGGTGTTCATTTTATGTCAGGTGACCTAACTACTCGTTTGCCTCCTATGCTATAAAAAAAATTTAAAAAAAAGTAAAACAACTTTTAACTGATTTTATCGCGGTTTATTAATAGTAGTTTATGCAACTGTCATATAAAGAAGGGTATTAAAACACGAGTGTGAATAGTACCTCACGAGTGTTTTAATACCCGTGTTATATGCAGTTGCATACACTACTTTATCTTCACTAATGCAATTAATCAATTAATGAAACATTGCGAAACATTAAATTCACGCG
>LUGF01045536.1:370058-381966 GCA_001625245.1 Calycopis cecrops
ATAGAATTCCAATATCTGCCACAATATTTCCTATACCTCCAGGAATATGTGTACAAAGTCTCACGAGGATCGATTGAGTAGTTTTAGCGTGAAAGCGCCACAAACAAACTAACGTTCACACTTGTAATATTAGTAGGATTGTCAGTTTACAATATACTATATTTATAATTAAGCATGACACTATTTAAAAAGCAAACATGGTACAACTTCAGAAAAGTAACTTACAAGGAAATGAGACAAATAAAAAGGTAAGAGGTAGTGCCACACTGCATGCTTGCATGCAGTCGAATTGGGCCGGCACGACCGGGGAGGTACCTCTCGCTTACACGAGACTGGCGTAAAGTGACAGCTGTGCTGTCGCGTTTCGTGCGGTGTGTAAGTAGCCGGAGGCCCATGGAGGTGGGAGGAGAAAGGAGGGCAGCGCATCTGTATAGCCTCTATGCGGATGTTTGTGGGCGTCGGTAGTCATGAAAATAGCTCCAGCTGCTCGTTTGCCCTCCTATATCATAAAAAAAAATCTATTTATTGAGAGATATTTTTATTATTGACAACTACTTAGATACTAAAGTTTCATATCAAAAGTGGTGTACCCATTTATCGAGAATAGTATTCGTACCATACCGATGGTACAGGTACAGCATAAAACTTAGACTTTATACAAGTCCCAATAAAGTAGAGCCTAGGAACCTATAGATACTTCACTAGGGCTGTGTAAATACTATTCCACCAAATTATATAATTTTCGGCTTGTTATTTTTATTTTATTTAAAAAAATCCACCATTATAATATTACAATAAAAGAACTCTTAACGGATTTTATCGCGGTTTATTTGATTATTTCATAAGCTCGACGTCTCAGTAGCTTCACACCAGGTCACGGGCGGGCTGACGATGACGATGGCATGATATTATTGAACACGAATACATCAATAATAAAGATTCTCTTGTTTTTTTCTGCAAGTAGGTGTAATTTTACGCGTAAACACGACTTGCAGTACTCAGCGATTTGAACGTGCAACCTCTGTACATATTATAAACATTATGTCCACCAATTTTAAATAAAAGCTCTATAAAATAAGAAAATAATACTTTTAAAACTGCTAGAGCATAGTTTGAAACCACCACAAGAAAGCTAAATGGATATCGAAGAAAAGCATATCGAAAACGGTAGATTCCATCGAATATCTATGAAACTTAAATCTGTCACGACAGAGATATTCATTTCCATCTTATTCAATCTTAGGTTCATCAGTCTATTGCAGTCCACTTTTGGACATAGGCCTCTCCAATTACACGCTACTACTAATCCTCCTACTTCCTGCCCACAGTTTTGAGTATGTCGTCGTCTCTAGTCACGGAGCCTAAACTAAGTTTGCCGATGCGTGGTCTCCACTCTAAGAGCCATTTTTTTTTCACTGACGTTGTACATGTACACGCTCCTAGTTCAAGACCATGTCCCAAAGGGCCTCGACAGTGTGATATAATTGTAACAGACGTGACTAAGGAAGCCATATTCTAACACTTCACAGAGACCGTCAAAAATAGTTAGCTGACACATGAAATTGATGAACGATTTCTGTTAAACTAATGCTTATGCCGAAAAACAGATTTGTCTCTTCTAGAGAACGCTTTGTCATGGAAGGACCGAATTGAAATGTCAGTTCACTGTGTACCTTCTATCGCAGGTGTTGCCAGATGCCAGGATTTAGCCGAACATGACCGGCTTTTTACAGTTGTGTCACACTCTTACACAAGTATGGCCTGTCCGGCTTTTGTTGGGCTTTTAACGAGTTTACCAAAAGTTTGCAGGCGTGGGATTGTTACAGAAAGTATCAAAAGAATAATAAATGCACAAGACATTACCTTTCTTTAAAAAAAAAGTGTGTCAGATAAAATTTTGGCCTTTGTCAGACTTCTTGGGCCTGGCAACCCTAATCGCAGGTATCCTTCTATCTCATGTACCACATAACTGCAAGTACGTTCGCGCACGCAACTCACGCCTCGCTGCGTCAGCCTTGACTTTGCCAGACGTAACGGATTGATCATTTAACTTGGAACATCGAACGTACGGCTTCCAACGTACTCGCGTTTGCAATCAGATTCCTAACTTCTGACAAGTTTTTGGACATGACGTTGGACTTGCCAACAACATGACAGGTGAAGCTCGGTGGCACCCGGCGAGGCTTCCAAACAACAAAAAAAAGGTAGTTCAAGAACACACAAATCTGTGTTTTTTAGGGGGGCAAACGAGCAGTCGGAGCCATTTTCATGACTATCGACGCCCATAGACATCGCATAGAGGCCATACAAATGTGCTGGCCTCCTCTGCTCCCACCAGCATCGGCCACCGGCTACTTACACACCGCACTTTACGCCTAAGCGAGAGGTCGTGCCGGCCCAATTCGGCTGCATGCAAGCTTGCAGTGTGGTACCTCTTACTAACTAAGTACTTTTGCAATATAATTTATAAAAGCACACAATGGTTGCATGTGTTGTAGTTAGTGTGATATTATATTTTTTCTTATCGCAGAAACAAACAAGGTAGGAATAGGGTTCATTTGTCGGCGCCCATAATAATCCGCACCCGCATTATCGAAGCCATGGGACGCGTTGCCTATTCACCCAATGGGCCACTAACTCTTTAGTGGACAGTAGACGTGGCGTTACCAACCCCGGAATAACTTCATCACCCGAGCGGTTCTCGTCTTTGACCGTCTACTTCAAGCCCTTCACTCTATAGGACCAGCTATCTAATTCAACTTGATATTTCCTACAGCGCGACGCACGGGCCCCGGGAACAAAATCTTATCTGCAATATTATCCAATTACAGTTCTTAAATAGATACCTATAAAAACTAATTTGAAAAATTATAAATTACGTTTCATGAAAAATAATTGTAAGAATGTTTTTTCGTAAAACGTCTCAATTTGCGTAAATACTACATAATTACTGTAATTTGGTAAAATTGCAGATACGACTTTGTTCTTGAGACCCGTCGAGCTATAAACCCACACCCAAGACGCCATGAACGTATCACAAATCGATAAGTACTCGATTTGTTTGCTCGCCCCAAGTGGCCACAGTTCCTCGGGTCTTATTTACCCTTTGTTTACATTTGCCGTCGTATGACGCAACACAAACACTTGCGAACACCATAAACGTGCTGACGTCATGCTTTATTATGATCATCAGATGGCTCGCGAAAGCCCTGCGCAGACAAGGGAGTTTTGTCCGCTAAAATAGACCGCTTACAATTGTATCGAGTAAAGCAAACACTGGATTAAAAGTACGCAGTACTTTGTATACATTTTTGTCTCTTGGACAAAAATTCCCCCTTTTAAGAGCGTTGTGTCCTAAGTCTTGATACACAAGTTTTGGGCAGTACCAACTCCTTTTATCCGAGGGGTGAAGGAGACAGGTCTGACTCCGAATCGTCTTAAAGTAGAGACTACGAAGTCAACGCTAACTCAATGGATTGAAATGGAATTTGCCCACATAGTCGCGACTCGCGAGTACTAGGTCGCTCTAAGCTTTGTTTTCCTTATCCCGTGAATAATTACTTCTTAGATAATTTTCTAGGTCCCTCGGGGGGGTCACTGGGTAGTGTAAATTCAAAAAGTAGACCGGATCTGGCTCCTGTGTAAAAAAAAATGTATTGTCCGAAATAAAGATTATTATTATTATTATTATATTCCAAAAATGACTACTTTTTGAATTTACACTACCTGTGATCCCCCTTAGGGACCTACTAAAAAGTATCAGATAAGTAAGATGAGAACTTATTCACGGGTAGGGTCGATTTTTTGGAAACTGGACTATTAACACAGTCAACTTTACTGATCAAATGTAACGTTTTATTTCAGGCGGTCAAATTACGTTATTAATTTCCTCAATGTATTGAAAAGTACCATCTAATCTGGGGAAATTTGGCTGAATACAATCTATTCCAAATGTAATAAAGCATACAATATTCCACGAGGAAACGTTGTAACTCCGCATATTGTACGAGATAACGGGCTATCACGATTACACAGTTTTACTGCCGCTTTATAAAACCATGAGAAAACGCGCTTTGTCCGGATTACCAGTGATATATCGTCCATGGCGTAATGGTGGATTAACTTAGTTATTTTTATACAGTATAAAGTGGCTAACGTGCAATCGAGCCATTTGGATGACTATCGACGCCCATAGACATCCGCATAGATGTTATACAGATGTGTTACCTTCCCTTCCTGCATGGGCCACCGGTTACTTACACGCGGCACAAAACGCGATATCACAGCTGTCACTTCACGCCGGTTTCGTGTAGGTAACGTTGTTGTGTAGACTGATCAAGGGAAAGTTGCACCGCCGAAGCCCTTTTCTAGTACCTAAATCTACCGTTCTTCGAAGGAAGTCGAGTCAAGATCTAGTGCTAGGTTTATGGTAAACGGTACAGACCCTAGTGAAATGTGGGGAAATTAGTTAGTCAGTGGTGTAGCTAGACGATGGTGAAGCGGACCCCATGTTGAGAACCTCCCACTAAACAGGGGCATGCACTGGCTTAACTCCCTTCGAACCTTGGGTTTTGTAGCGAGGGTAACCAATGCGAGGTCAGGCTGCAGCAACATATCTTGGTGAAGACTGATAACTTTTTTACGCCGGGAGAACTACGAGATCTGTCTTCTGAAGTGAAACATTCTTCACCATTCAACGTCAACTCAACCGTATTTGAAACATGAAGTAATCAGTTTTTTTTAATGTACCTATAGGGCAACAAAGGAGCAATCGGAGTCATTTTCATGACTACCAACGCCCATAGACATCCGCATAGAGGCTATACAGATGCGCTGCCTTCCTTTCTCCTCCCACTTCCATCGGTCTTAGATCTGTCAGGGTCATGTTAGTAATTCTAGTAATTAGTAAGGCCAAAGCTAGCCTGCACAGTAACCATCTACCATTAGGACTCTCAAGCAATAATTACGTAGTCCACAAAAACCAACGTCCCGCTCGTCAATTTTATAGGAATTCGTCTTATGGCAAAACGAGGCCTTTCTGAGATCGCAACAAAACCTGTTAATGGGATATTCCGCCATAATCACAGTACCCGTTATGAGACAGGAACGAGCAAATTGTTATGTTATAGGTGATTGTAGCAGCCATTATTAGGGATGTAAAACAACTAAAATTCGTTAAGGCATAGTAAGAGGTAATTAGGAAGAGGTAGTGCCACGCTACATGCATGCGTGTAGTTGAGTGGGGCACGACTGGGGAGGTACCTCTCGCTTACACGAGACCGGCGTAAAGTCACAGAAGGAAGGAGGATAACGCATCCGTTTATCTCTATGCGGATGTCTTCGGGCGTCGGTAGCCATAGAAATGGTTCCGACTGCTCGTTTGCCCCTCTATACGATAAAAAAAAAGTACAACCTTATCGGTTTGTCAAGGCTGACTGGAACAGTAGACTCGCCAGTGAGCATCATCAGGAGAAACGATGGATGGTTTCATTCTCCGTGGACATCAAACTCATTTAGGAAGTAGCGAGAGCGTAGCATGTTGGTCTACCATCCAGGTTGATTGGATTTTTTGACGTTCTTTGAAAGATTTCTACACACAGCATTGTAATAAGTTTAATAATGACAAAAACAGAAGCTGATTGCACAGATAAAAACGTGGCCCATGTGGGTGGAGGACGAAGGGCAACGCATCTGTATAACATCTGCGGATGTCTATGGGCGTCGATCGTCATGAAAATGGATTGCTCGAGTGCTCCCGTATGCTATAAAAAAAGAATTAACGTTCAAGTTAATAAGGAGATCATTACTAAGACGTTCGCTCATTACATGTTATTTTTTCATTACAAATCACCGCGTTATCCTAGACCCGGTTTACCGGTTTCTACGTACGTATTTAGCAAAAAATAAATCGATGTACAATTATATAATATCACACAAGAAAACTGTTATTAGAATACGTGCCTGTTTATTATAGCGTAGGCCGAATATTAATAGATTCTGCGTTTGTCTGGGAATTTTGATAAGCTTACCTCACCTTATGCCTCTCAAGAGGCGTAAGTCGTGCTCATTCAACGTATCGGACTTTCAAATACGTGTCAACATAACTAATTTCACCTGGTATTATGTGAGAGAGAATTATCCCCGCGGCTGCAAGCAAGCCATTGCTGCAGTACCTTACTGACACTACCACCAGATCCAGATGGGGGATAGAGGGCTGGAGCCACGTGCCTCGTAATGCTTAAGGGCCTCCGGCGCTGGACACTCTTTAGTGCAGGGGTTCTCAACCTTTTTTTGGCCACAGACCACATTTATATTATGGTAAAATTCTCACTCACTGCACGGAAACCTACGGCTTACCGCCCGCTAAATTTAAAATCGTTCGCGTATCATATTTTGCCTTTTGCGGACCACTGATTGGGAACCATTGCTGACTGATCACAAAGTAGTGGAAAGTAACGCAACGATAGCGGCTGATAATCAGAGTGCCCCTCAACAGCGCAAGTCAATAGTCCGGTGACACGAATTGGCAGGAATGGGGACACAAACACGTTAGGAGGTCAATTTGTGTAGTTTATGGTAAACAAGGGTATTATAACATTTGGGTTGAGTTGTGGCATTTGCAATGTACATACTATTCAAGTACCAACCTGGTGAGTACCCGATACGCAGTAGGTTTTTTTATGGGATAAGGGGCAAACAGCAGATAATATATGACCACCGCCGCCCATAGACATCTGCAAAAACCGGGGCTTCGCTGCAGGCGCGTCGCCCTCCTTTATGGGCGCAAACAAGCGTTCGAGCCATTCGAAAACTACCGATGCCCATAGACATCTGTGCAATGTTATGTAAATGCGCTGCTTTCCTTTCACTTCACCCCGAAAAACCACAAACCGCACCATAAGTAGACATAGCCTTTTGCGGCGGTGAACCTCCCAGTCGTGCTCACCCAGATAGGCCGCTATGCAGCTTTGATACTAGGTCTTAGTAGAAAGGAGGGGGCACCTAGAGAAGGGACCTAGGTTTAAACCTTAGTTGTTAGATCAACGAGCTGTCTAACCTGATGGCAAGTCAATGTTAAAGCATTATCTCTTCTAATACCTGTCTCTTGCAATCTGACCTTTGTGCGGATGTTTATGTACGTCGATTGCCACTTAGGCAGCGTTCAAGTATTACGTATGCAATTTTTGAAGATTTTTGAGTTTCACTCCTCCCCAAAAAGGTTTCATTTCCAAATTATGCCAACTTGGGAGTTTTTTTTTATTAAAAAAAAATACAATGTTACGTAACACGTTGTTCGAAATCCCCCTCCCACCCCTGTAACGTACCGTAACGTTTTACAAGACACCCCTCTCCCCTCAAATTGCGTTACGTAATTTGAACGCTCCCCCACCAATATGTCAAACAGACCGCTTGGTAAATAGGGACAATGACAGCTACAACACATTCAGCTCAATTTAACGGCAACCCGATAGCCCATGTAATATTCCAAATGGGTATCGTTCCTTTGTTCGCAGTTCGTTATTTACATAAACGCAAAGTTGTTTTGTACCTGTGTACACAAATGACGTATCACAAATAACAACACAGATACAACATACCATGGCAGGGAGGAGAAGGAAGGAGGGCAACGCATCTGTAGTTATTAAAATGGCTCCGACTGATCGTCTGTCCATTTTATCCTAAAACCCATGTTCTATGAATGAATTCACAAAGGTATATATTGTTTATTAGATAAGTCAGAAGAATATTAATATACAAACATATATACCTACGTAGTTTTGAGCATCTGTATGTATATTCTTAGAATTCTTAGATATAATCAGTAAAACTATTCAGAAATGTTTCTTATAATAATTTTATTATTTAGGTATAATAAAATGATATATCTTTTACTATGTATGCATAATATTATAACATAATTCGATAATTAGACATGCCTTGTAGTGATGGCTATAAGTTATTCATCAGTTTTTAATCCCCAAGTCAAGTGCACGTAAATAATGATAATAATAATAATATTTATTTGCATAAAACATGGTTACATGGAAGTGCATATTATAATATTATATAGTTTGTGACATGTTTTGCTACATTATTCATATTTATACATTGTATAATGTCCTAATGTTATAAAAATGTTTTGTTTTAAACAGTCTATTAATTTAATATTAAACAAATTAACATTCAATAATTTTATTCGCTTGGTGTTTTATTATATAGACGTAAACATAGTTAAGAAATTTTACTTCAAAAAAATGTGTGCTTTAGACCACACAACTGAAGTAAAATATAATTATTGCTTTTCATTGACGTAGTTACAATGACATAACATGTCGTATGATACTATTTTTTTAAATACAAAAAAGTTTCACTCAAGTCAAATTCGTATTTAAAAACTTCCATTGGCCTCACCCAATGTGATTTTCGTAACGCTTTCGCCAGCTTCCTCCCCAAGTCAAGCGCGCGTATGGAAGTTTTACTTCAACGCCACGCACAATAAAAAGAAACCGACAAAGCACAATGGCACACAGCAACCCAACACAGGCAGTAACACTGCACCTCCTTTGTTCCGCTTCCAAGAAGTTGTATAAACACGTACTAGCGCCACAAACTACGCGAGCGTGGAAAGTCTCACGAATATCACGTGAGATATTATTATAATTATCATCATCAGTCTCTTGCAGTCCACTGTTGGACATAGGCATCTTCTAATGCATGCCGCTGGCCTCGATCTTCGGCTAACCTTTCCCACTTCCTGCCCACAGCTTTGCGTATGTCGTCACTCCACCTAGTCATGGGCTAAAAAATAGTCCACCTATTATAATATCTCACCATTATTATAATTACACATAATTGACTTTATTGGAGTTAACGTCTTAAGAAAATGAATTCTGAAGTGAAAGGTGAAGAACACTAACAAGTTGTCCTCCTCACTCCTCATCCATGTGCCACTGAATATACAAAAGCGACGGCGAAGCTGTCACACTACGCCAATATAGTGTGAGCGAGAGAAATCTCTCCGGCCGTGTTGGCCCAATTATTCTGTATTGCAGCAAGGCACTTCAATAGTTTTAAAATATCAGTAATGTATAGTGTATACAGTAATACACCGAAGTTACGCGGAAAGTGGGACCGAGCCTGAACCGTGCAAGTCGAATTAGTGTAAGCTGGGGTGTGATATACCGCATAACTGTATTTACAATATAATAATAACTTTTTAATTGGGATCGAATCGAATGAAAACTTAGATTAATTATAGAAGACATTAAAAGCTATTAAGACGAATCAAGCTTAAAAATATTTAACTGATAGTTTTACGAGTTGAAAAAGTGATATTTGAATAACTCCGGGTTCGTAAGTAGGCGTAGCAAGGTGAGGTATTACAGTATTTCAAGTTGGAAATATTTTATCTATATATATATATATATATATATAAAACTCAAACGTGACATAGCCATCTATCAACACACAGCTCAAACCACTGGACGGATCAAGCTGAAATTTGGCATCCAGGTAGATGTTACGACGTAGGCATCCGCTAAGAAAGGATTTTTAGAAATTCAACCCCTAAGGGGGTGAAATAGGATGTTGAAGTATATATGGATTTCGCGGTTGAAACCGCGGGGCATAGCTAGTTTTTCTATAAAATCAGTCTACACGCAGTAGCAATTGCGCGAACTCAATTGTTTAAACAATGGCCAAGACCCGGAGGACCGATTCATTGGTCTCGCAGCTCGCTACACGCGAGAATTGTTGACCCAGTATCATTACGATTCACTGAATCACTTGAATTATTAGCTTTTTAGATGACTGCGTCAGAACTGAGAAGGGTAATGTTTTATAGTGTAAGCAGAGTTGTATGTTCTCTGCTGCAGCCAGGCCAGATTTTATTTTAATGCTAAAAATTATGTGGCACTTATCAACACGATTCTACCCCATATAGGGTTGCCAGATGAGCGGGATTCGCCGGGATTGTTCCAATATTTTGTGTGATGTCCTGATTTGCGAAAAAGATAGTGTCACGATAAAACAGAGATATTTAGATAGAAATATGTAAAATAGATAAAGGGACTAAAGACACGGGCATGCCTCTGTCAGAGAGAAATAGAAGTATTATGTTTATTTTTTGTCCTGATTGTAATCCAATCCCGATTTTTTTTTAAATTTTGTCCAGGTATTTTACTCTTACCATCTGGTAACCCTAACCCTATTTAGCAGAGCACGTACATACATACACTATCGAAAATCATTATCCACCTTATAACGCAGTCCGTTAACTACCTATCGGCTGTCCACGTACAACTACCTACAAACACTCACCTCTTCAAAGTCATATATTATATAATTTAATGTAAATTAAAATGCGCTATCGACAATACGTGACATTGTAGAGACATTGACACGGCACGAGTGTCAGTGGAGGTGAAGGTTAATTATCGGCTAATTATTAACAGTTTAAGTTATAGATAACGGACATGTTATGATAACCTCACACCCCTGTCACGTTACAGAAGAAAGCGGGTTTGTGCGATAAGCGTTAGCGTGAATGGAATTTTGTTTGATTTTTTAAGTTCAGGTAAACATGCTACTTTAAATACTGTAATTTCTTTAGATACTAACAGTGTTCTGCGGTTTCATCCCCGTTACATTGCGATAGCTTCCAGGGGAAACATTTTCTTTTTTGGATTAAAAATAATTAGTTGATTTCAATAATTTATATCTGTACAAATACACTACCACTACTGCACAAATTTCATCATCATACAAACTTTTTTTAGTAGGAAATTATAATAGGAGTTAAGAATATTGGTATTTTAGTTACTTTGCAATAGCTATCGCCGAGGAATGATAAACTTTTTAGAGGTACTCGAAATATTTCTAATGTTTTATAATTTGACTCTAGTCACATTTAATTCAATATGTATGCCCTCTGGGTGGCAAAGTACCTACTAAAGGTTTTTTTTATTTCATAATCTATAACAAAGGGAATAAGAGAAAAGAATATAGGCCTTCACTTAACGTTAATGATACTGTGTATAAAAGTTAATTGAACATTATTATTGGAAAAGATTTTCTAATAAAGAAAAATCTAGAAAACCTTATAATAAATCCGCTGTCGCCTAACAACTACATCTGGGTATGCATATGTACAGTTCAGGTTTTTTGTAATACTAGCCACATAAGTCGCTTATTATTTCTAAGAGAGATCTTTCTAGTATTACGAGTAAGACCCCGTTCAGATGACAAGCGTTCAACGCGCGTTTGGGTAACGCGCGTTTACAACTACATACTTTTTGTTCAGGCCGTTCACATGCTTACGCGCGTTAGCATGTGAACTATAGCTCCGTAATTGTCGTAAATCATCATAGCAAACCCTTATAGATTTATGGATTCGTTTTACTGCTCGATATAGATGTAGAGGTGTCTATATCTAAGGAAATAATAGTAAGGTGACAATTTGTCAATTGGTATTAGTATGTAGTTATTACTTTAGTGTTTGTATTTTTGGGTAAAGGGTCATTGTGATATCATATCGTTAGGCCATATGAGTAAAAATCGTCAGTAAATTTCTCTTAAACGCATGTCTCATTTGTTGAGTGAGGGAGATGTGTGTCGAAAATAAATGGAAAACAAAATAAAAATATTTTTTTCAAAATTGATTATAAACATTTTTGAACGTAAGCAATTAAATTTATTCGCGTTTCTGGTTTAAGAAGAACACTGAACAAACTTGTCGGTTCTTAAAAATGAAATTAAAATATTTGAAGATACAATTTATTATCATAATTATAACACACGCAGTCTGGAAAGTCTTATATCCAAGGTGTGGTGTCTACAATAAAATTTAACGACGTAATAAATCCACGTTGTAACTTATCAGATCCTAGTTTAGTTTAGTTTTCTTTTG
>LUGF01045536.1:395293-419918 GCA_001625245.1 Calycopis cecrops
TGTTAACTTAAATAAATTATAATAAACAAAATACACAAATTTAAGATACTTTTACAACGTGATCTTACTAAGTATATATATAAGAAGAGCTCCACGCGGCCAAAAATTTATAGGACAATTATTTAAACTTTTATACGGTCTTTTGTAAAAATGAAAGCCCACGAAAAATTGCTTAATTAACAATAGCATAACTTTTTGAAAAATGATCAAAAAAAATTTTTTCCAACGGGACTGTATTCTTTGAAGTGTTTTGATGGCACCATAATTTTTTTAAATTTTTCAATTGATATTTGATTCCATAAAAAAAATATTTTATGTAAAAGACTCTGTTGAGCGGTCGCGCGGCCATGCTGTATCGGCCGCGCGGGGCCCTATTTTCAGCACTAAATTAAAATTATAAATAATGGAGGTAGAGTTCCGGGAGGTAGGACTTTTTTTTTGGAAATTTCCTCCTCTTTAAGAATCTTTTTTTTTAATTTCTTAAATATTAATAGTTTTTGAGTTATTGCCAAAAAACGAAATACCTTTTTTTTTCATCTTAATTTGTTAATAACTTTTCCAATTTTTATCATGCAGTAAAATCCTTCAAAACATTTTTTCTAGACGTCATTCCGAATCCAATGAGCTATCGCTCATATTTTTAGGACCTTTATCAAGAATTAACACCATTTTGAACATTTCGACTAGACTAAAAATGCGCGGTGACAAATTCAATTCTCAAAGCGGTTTATTGTTTCATACAATAAGTGTATATTTAATATATTTGTATCTGTGTTATATCTACATATTTCAGTATAATATTAGATTATGTATAATAATAACAACACCATTTTTGAAGTCTGAAATCCACGCGGGCGAAGCCGCGGGCGGAAGCTAGTACGTTTATAAAGTTTTAGGTGTTCGCACATTATAACGACTCGACGCCGACACCACTACAAATTAACTCGACGTATGGCATTCTAATGTAAGCTTTACGTTCTGTTTCTTAAGAGTGAATTAGTCATCTTTGTAAGTTGTTAGTAGGTGGACAACGCGTGGACCATCTTACGTACGTCATATACTTTCAACTTACAAAGTTCACTAATTTACTCTTAAGAAACGCACCTTAAAGAATACATTTGAATACCACACGTCAAGTTTACTGGGAGTGTTACTTTATAATGTGCGAACACCTTTAAAGTTCACCTTTCGTGAGCACTGCTATATCTAAATGACAATCTCATTCAAGTGTATGTAAACCACTTTGAAAAACCAGATCAGCCACCACTGGTATCCAGCTCGAACTGGTTACAGGTCCATAATTATTATCTACACCCATAATAAACCTGTAACCGGTTTCCTACTAATAATATCGATGTCAATGTTTGATGTTGTCAAACAAATCTACAAAACATTTGCTACTTTTTCGCACTACTGGACGTATTTGGCATTGTGAAAACATCTTTATAATTTTTATTATTCTTAAAATAATAATGACTTTCTTTCTTTCTTGTAGACGACGGAAAAGAAGAATATTAACCTAGTTTTAAATACCAAAGGAAAAAGTAATTGTTTAAAAATAATGAGTTCGACGCAGCAGTTTAGTTCGGAAGAGCTTATCAGCTAATGTTAACTAATATCCGGTGTGCTCCTGATAACAAACTTGTTGGTAAACGTTTAAAAATGTTAAAAGTAACAAATAACGATCTACAAATCGTGCTGTGGGAACACATAACAGTTACTTGTAAAAGATAAAATCCTACTGCTTTATATTTTTTAATGTACCCAGTGTAGCTTGCGCTATCAAGATGGATGCCCGATACCCGATGTCGATACGTTAAAATCCATCGCCGTCCAGGCTGGAAAAGAGAACTGGAATATCTTTTTTTTATAATATAGCGGACGCTCGCAACTTCGTTTGCGTGAATCCGTTTTTTTTTTCGCAGTCGGTTAAAAAGTAGTCTATAGCTTTCCTCGCTAAATGGACTAACTAATACTGAAAGAGTTTTTCAAATCGGACCAGTAGTTCCAGAGATTAGCGCGTTCAAACAAACAAACAAACAAAAAACACTTCAGCTTTATATTATTAGTACAAATATGGCGCTAACAAATGGTCGGAGCCATTTTCATGACTACCGACTCCCATATACATTTTGTCATAGGAGGGCAACGCATCTGGCGTTGCCCTCCTTCCGCTTCCCACCTCCATGGGCCACATAGACAAGTAAAAATATTTATTTGTAAGTTCACCCTACACATTATTTCAATTAAATGTACGTGTGATTGTGTGATTTTCGATTTTGAGCTAATTAATTTTTTCTCGAACAAAACCAGAACACAAAACTTCTTCCATTCCGCATCATATAATTGTTTACACAAAAAACTAATTAAACTGATTTTAGCGCGGTTTATTCATACTGTGATTTCAACCTACGTAATGTTTCCAAAGAACCATTTCTCAGTTTAAAAAGCAGTCACAGATTGTAATCTATCTGTGCCTTTGAACAAATCCGAACAGTTGATCGAAAAAGTAAGAAACACAAACTTTCGCATCTATGATATTAGAGGAATTTCACAATTTCTACTTCTTTTTCAATTTGAGTAAATTGTTCAGGCGATCAACTTTTATCCGACCAGTACTGTGCCACAGCTGTGTCAGCGTCATTGGCAGCGAAGATCGTCCAATGTACAGGTCCTTGGGCGCAGCGGGCACTGGAGTAGATGCTCCATAGACTGGGTCGGATCCCCACATTTGCATTGCTCCCCCGAGGAAGATATTTGGCCCAACGAATCCCATTTTGTTTGCATAGGCCTACTTGTGCTCGATGTTTAATTACTTTACAGAAAACATTTGTATAAATAGAGGTACTTCACATGCGTTCTTCTATAATCATGCCTTTGTCTGTCGTGACATGAAATGCTGCATCTTTATTGAGAAAGAGGCGAGGCGCCACAAAACATACCCAAACTGGTCGCACGCGGAAGACGCGCGTCCTTGACCACTATGACATAATACGCACAAATGTGTCTCGGAACGTGCCCGAGTGGCGTTCCGAAATGTTATCGTTAACGAGCAGCTGTACACATTAGACATTCACAGCGATAAGAAGTACACGAGGCTACATAGTAAGAGATAGTGCCACAATGCAGCCGAATTCTCTCCTTCTCTACTGACTACATTTACGAGGGAATATAGGTACCTACTTTAATTAGTAAGAGAGTGAGTGATGTACGGGCCGACCCAATACTCCCAATTCTCGCACCTCTCGCTTGCACGATACCGGCGTAAAGCGACAGCTGTCACGCGTTTCGTACTGTTTGTAAGTAGCCGGAGACCTATAGAGAGGAGAGGAAGAAGGGCTAGGCATCTGTAGAACACCTATACGGATGCCTATGGCGACGGTAGTCATGAAAACGGCTCCGACTGCTCGTTTTCCCTATAATATATATTACGGCTATGGCTGCGGTACTCAAAATGAGGCCAAAAGCGCTATTAATATATTATAGTCCACGGTGACATTGGGTACCACAGAACATTCTCCTGACAAATAAGATGGAACATCTGACATTCTTCCGGATGTTAATTCCGACCAAGGAGACCAGTCAGACGGCGCCTCCACCAGAAATAAATTCTATCAAGGTCGCTTCACGTGCGTGATCAATGTGGACGCTGGGGATTTTTTTAAACACATGGAAATAGACTCAGCTGATCGCGTGACGTTGCGTAACGCCAAAATACATCGGCCCGCCGAGGCCCACAGACATCCGCACAGAGTTCGTATGTTTCCGCGTTGCCCTCCTTACTCCTCACCTACATGGGCCACCGAATACTTACACACCTTTACTCGCAAAATCCTTGATTGCAATTTGTCTAAACTTTTGAACTTACATTTTTGTAAGTAAATTATTTATATACTTATAGACACACTCCAATATTATTTTAACTTGTAACTTAAATAATTGTTAATATCTAAATAAAATAAAATTAATACAATTTTATTTAAATAGGTTTTAGGCGACATAATTAATTTTGCAAATGACTTATTTGCATATTTTCACAGGAACCACATATACATTACTATCTGATAAAATAATAGACAATGCCCACGCCATCTTCATCCGATCGTTCTAGAATCCAAAACTCCTACAAGCCATACGAAACGCGAGAGAATAGCCGTCAAATTATGTAAGATTTGGTTGTGATGGCGATGCCTCTAAATATAGCCATACCACTGTATATGATTGAGATTCAATACCCAAAAAGAAATGTTCTGAATTAGGTATGTACTATGTTTATTTTATCGTGGTTTGATTGTATTAACCACAGTTTCCGTAACCAAATCGCCGATAAAGATCTTGAAATACAAAAATTCACATGACATAAATTATATAAGGTAGCATAAAGGCAGTTGGGTTACAATCCAAAGCCAAAAGGCAGTTGGTTACAATCCAATTTTTTTTACGGCATCGAGCATAAAGGCAGTTGGATTACAATCCAATTTTTTTTACGATCAGCAAGTCCAACGGAGCGTTGTGCCACCCCGATTCGCACGAAACACAAAAATCATAGTAGCCATCAGAATAAGTAGCTATTCGTTATTTCGGCGAACGGCAGCCCCAATAACTCTATCTACAGCTTACTATAAGGGACCCTGTGACTTTAGATCAGAAGTTCCAGAACTTATTTCGTCTAACACCCACTTAGAAATTTTGTACATTTTGTAGCGCCCCCAGTACCATAGTTGTCGTTTTCTAAGCCCCTTACCGCCCACTGCAGCGCCCACAAGGTGACGTTTTTGCCCACTTTGGGACAGAATGCTTTAGAGTTTAGACCAAAGAAGTAAAGTATCCATTTTATTACTCACTAGGTTTTCCCCGCAGCTTCGCTCGCGTAGCCATTCAATAAATATCAATGAACGTTACATTTAAATAACACTGCAACAGAATCCCAATATCTGCCACGATAATTTTTTGACCCTTCTAAAAAAAATTAAAAAAGTAACCTAAGTTATTTCTAATACCTCTAGGAATATGTGTACAAAGTTTTAGGATGATGGGTTGATTAGTATTGGAGTGTAAGAGTAACAAACAAACTTACATACATATTTAAAATATAAGTATGATGGTGTACTGTCACGTCCACTAGAAGCTTAAACGAACGCTTTTCGGGTATTTTATCCAGTTACAGTGCCTAGGCAGCGCGTGATTCTCTCATTGTCATTACTTCTTTCTTACGCGTTTATTGTCTAAGTAGTTCTATCTAGTGAGATATGAAGTAAAGTGTTAACTCTATAATTCGTGCACGTCATTTAAAGTAGTTTATTTATACGTAAACAGACTAAACACAAATCTGAAAATAACCAGATGCGAGTGACTCAGTTATCCACCAAAACGTGATGAACCTGCAGTTTAAATACTTTGTCCGAGGATCTCCTTAAGCCATTAATACGCGTCAAAAAGCAATTGCGCAAACAACTCAATGTTGCCACAAACATAAATAGAACCCTCCAGTGAAAGAAAAACAGGAACGCGATAAAAATTCCCGAAAACGAAGCCGAAGTCCAAGGTAAAAGCTTGTTAAATAACGCGCTAACAATATCTGTGCGCTATCCGCCTCCCACTTCCCCGCATACCTATCGGTCACCATAACGCCTTAGTTTGGTTAGGACATTAGTAGTGCACGCTTACGTGACGTCATCGACGCTACAATAGATGTATCTAAGCGGATTGTAAAGCTTCTTACGTAACATGACGTTTGCAGGGGTCAAGCAGCGCTGGGGGCGCGCCGCGTGCGTCAATATCAAACTATTTACGTTCCAATTTCAGTGTTGCCATGTCGATGGTGAGCAATATACCCGCATTTCGGAGAGTGACGTCAACTTATTTACGCTTTCGTTTTAACATTCGGATTCATTATACAGTTACATAATCAATGAATACGTAAATAATGTCAAAAGTCTCGAACCGTTATTTTAGAATTGCAAATGAGAAAATTATTGTACGTCGAAAATGTGTGTTATTTATGTGAAAATAACTGTTTTTCCGTCACTATCAAATTTGTATATAATTTTCATCAAACGTTTAATAAACATCGTCAAAGATATTCTGATTCTCAAATAGTCTGACACACATTTATAGCTAGTGTGAATTATCCACAGGCACAAGTATTGTTTGCAATTCAAATGACTTAACGGTTCCGCAGATTTATCTTGAAGCAAATTTGTTGCTATTTACGAAGGCAAAACAACACCAGCAGTACGTGCGTGCTTTGCTACGCGTGGCGCCATCGGTCGAAAATTGATCGTACCAACTCGGAAACCTTCGTGGGCTCATGCACAACAACTTTGCTAAAGATCATCACGTGATCAAATGTATAGTTTACGATTCTATAAAGAACTTACAGACAAACATTATTTTTTACATATAAAGATTGTCATCATATTGTTAATTGTTATATGCGCACAAACTGGCTGTAACGCCCTTGGGAGGTGTCACGCGGATCCACGCGGATAGAATATTAAACCTCCAGTAACCACTTGAAGAAGTGAGTTTCGAGTTCCGTTATTTAAGGCAGAAGGGGGAAGAAACTAGCCCCGGGCCCCTAAGGCTTAGGGCCTAAAGATAATTTTTGTACCGATAAAAGGGCAATCTTCTCAACTTTGAGATCTTCAAGCCCTTAATTTTAGGTGCTGTAGATATACGAGTCATTGAAAAAGAGAGATGAAAAAAGTGTTAGAAACAAAATGAAAAGAAAAATTACGTTTCAGAGAGAATTTTAAAAAGAAATATACCGGGTGTTCCAGACCACCCGTCCAGGCTGATTATTTCGATAAGTTTCAAAAAAAATCAAAACAAAAAAATACGTGTCAAATATTTTTTGAAACTCTATCAAATCATACCAAAAACACCCTTCACCCCCAACCCCCTGTTAGGGGTAGGGGTGCAAATTTAAAAATTCAAATGGAAACCCGTATTTTTTTTGCAGATACGGATTCATCGTGAAAAAAGACAAACATTTTGTCTGGAACATTTTTTTTGATTCGCCATCGATGGCGCTGCAATCGACAAAAAACGATTTTCTTTGACTTTGACAAAAATCAAAGTCAAAAACAAAAATAAAAACAAAAACAAAACTAAAACCATGAATAAAAACAAAAACAAAACAGAATTAGTTCAAAAGCAAAACAAAAACAAAAATAATCTCCGATAAAAAATCCGAATCTGCAAAAAAAAAATACGGGATTCCATTTGAATTTTTAAATTTGCACCCCCTACGCCTAACAGGGGGTTGGGGGTGAGGGGTGTTTTTGGTATGATTTGATAGTTTCAAAAAATATTTGACACGTATTTTTTTGTTTTGATTTTTTTTTGAAACTTTTCGAAATAATCAGCCTGGACGGGTGGTCTGGAACACCCGGTATATTTCTTCTTTGCCAACAAAAGTTTTTAGCAATCATTCTAGAACACCATGAACATACAAAGGCGCTCTCCTTTTTCCCTTCAGTTCAAATATATTGTAAATTTAATTAAAGTCCCTCTGAGTTTGTTGACGTGGTTGCCCCTCTTGACGTGGAGGTGGTTTTGTTTTCATTGTCATTACAGGACAGAAAATATTGGACTTCATAGTTGTGTTATTCACAACACAAATGCCTACAAATAGATACTTGCGGTTTGTGAATTAAGATTAGACTTAGGATGAGCAATATGTTGTTGAATACCAGTGACTTCACCCGCGGTTTTAGCCAGAAATTATCGGTTGTTTTCGAAATATGTCGTACGAATGTACTCCTCCCCCCGATTTGGTGCGTGTGTACATATAATATATAGCTACGTAACAGGAATCTTTGTCTTATACTTATAAAAGTTGTTCACGCCTCAATGCTAAATATAGGAAAGAATAGTCTGTATGCGAATATTTTTTGCTACCTCATATTATACAAGGTTGATATAAGTGAGAGGCATTAAATGAAACCATATATTTAGTGTATAATTTCCAGGCTTCGCAACTATAAACAGATCAATCGGAGCAATAGTTTAGCCACAGGAATTTTTTAAAGTTTATTCTCACTTCACACACGCTGTACGCCAGCTGTTAGCCAGTATGGCCGGCCGGGGTACAAAGTATGATTCCATATTTTCGCTGTTTAACTTTTTTGAAAAAAGTATTTTCGTATATCGCAATCTATTTTTTAATAGTTTCGGATTAACTGTAGGCACTTATAGTATATGTGGTTTAATTTAATGCCTCTCGCTTTTATCAATCTTGTATATCACGTGTCACGTTTGCCGAAGTTTTTGAACTACAGGACCGACTGAAATGATGTGCAATACCAATAAGGTAGTGCCACGCATCATGCATATCGTCGAACTGAGAAGGCACGACCGGCGAGGTGCCTCTCGCTTACACGAAACCGTTTAAAGTGTCAGCTGTGCTGTCGCGTTTTGTGAGGTGTGAGAGTAGCCTGTGGCCCATAGACACAGTAGGAAAGAGGGCTACGCATCTGTATAACCCCTATGCGGATGTCTATGGGCGTCGGTAGGCATAAAAATGTCGTCGATTGTCGCACTGATATGTAACTTTGTCTAACTTAAAATATAGACTGTATTTTATTTCGATTAATAACAGCAATAATTTTATTGCCATGGCAACAATGCCCGACCACCTAGTATTGCAGTGTAGTCCTTATTTCCTTACCTAAGGATAGTAAGAACATAACAAACCAATGAAATTAATATGTAGTTTTTTTTATTACTTTTTTTAACTTACAATAAGTAAAAAAAAACGTGTCAGGTAATCAAATGTGAGAATGTGAAAAATGAAAATCATGTTTAGTTTGCATATGTGGAGCGCGTTTTGTTCAACATTGTAATTGTAAATAAATTCCAAAGTCTCAAACCCAACCTTTTGTTTTTGAAGTTTCCTAACGTGAGTTTCGTTTGTATTTCAATACAATTAACTTATCACCTCTGCGTTCACTTTAATAGGCCAGAGAAACATGTTGATAAAAAAGCGGCCAAGTGCGAGTCGGACTCGAATACCAATCGAATACTAACGAGGTACAATTACTATAGAAATCAACATATGGCTGTCCATGATTTTGGTAACGCAGGGAAAATGCGTTTATGCACCGTCCATCCGGTCCTGGATGGACTGGAAGGGTGTCGGGCATGACACGAAGTTCGTGCCACTACCAACTACATACCACCGTGGAGTGCCCCGGATCTGGTAGCATCTGACCGGCCTCAACTTGCGCGCCGGTCTTCAACACAGAAGGGGGTCATTTGGGCTGTTAAAACAACCACAGCGGCTGTAGCTTTAGCCCAGGGCTTGGAGTTTGGACAACTAGTTCACAAACTTAAGTATGCCACTTTATGACATGTTTAGTAAAAGGTAGTGCCACTAGTTTTTTCTGTGATATAACTATAAATTACTGATTTCCTTCATCTACATCGTAGTATCTCATCATCCTCTTGCCAAATTCCATGATTCTTGGTCACCGGGACGTCACATTGCCTATAAACCAGCGGACAATCGAGACGCTTTCAAAGATACCTTACTTGTCTAATTGTTATAAGTATTTTAGAAGCTAAAGGGGAACAGATAAACAAACATACATATATAGGTACATACCAGTCAAAATTATAACCCTCCATTTTATATCGCCGCCATTTTAGTCGGGTAAAACGTAATCCTTAAACCTCTTTGACAAATAAATGAGACCTGGTCATGACAACATCATGGAAGGGCCTTGATCTAGTCGAGCTGTCGTGTCTGACCTCCTTGTTGTTAACCAGAGGCTAGGCTTTAATTGACAAGTTGGTGATATAACGCTGTAAATCTATATTACCTTGATTAAAACCTAGATCTTGTGCTAACGAGATTTTGCTTGGCATTTATAAAAATACTCGATTTTTTATATATAGGGGGCAAACGAGATTTCGGAGCCTTTTTCATGACTACCGACGCCCATAGACATCCGCATAATGACTACTCCATCCTACATTGGCCAACGGCTACTTACACACCGCACGAAACGCGACAGCACAGCGGTTACTTTACGCCGATATCGTGTAACCGACAGGTACCTCCACCTGCAGGTCTGCGTAGCCCTACCTCTTACTATAATGAATAGTCAAGAATTTAGAAACCAACCCTCAAAAAGCTCCAAAATAATCTCTGTAAAAACGCAAACGAAGTCGGGTATTAGCTATTGTTTAAAATTTAAATTATTAGCACTACAACCGAATTCGCCTACACGGACATATTTATCGTGTCCCACGTCGTTCACACCTATCAAATGTTATTTGTTTGCGAGTTGTTGGCCGAACTCATTTGGAAGACGGAAGACGGACTCAAGGTCGGCAAAAACTCCATTGGCAGTGACCTAATAGGCGCTGTGGAGACCCAGGCCATGTAGTGAGGGGACGCAATGCATGTAGCAGAATTGGGCCGCCACCACCGGGGAGGTAACTGTCGCTTACACGAAACTGGCGTAAACTGCTGGGCTCTAGCGTTTCGTGCGGTGTGTAAGTAGTCGGTGGCCCATGGGGGTGGAGGAAGGGCAACGCAATTGTATTACCTCTACGCGCTCTATACACCACTGCACACTCCACTTCTATGGGCGACGGTAGTCGTGAAAATGGCTCCGATTGCGCGTTAGCCCATTTTACTAGATGAAAAAATGTAGGTTCAGAAATGGCGAAACCAGGACCACAGTTTAATGTTTTTTCTTGTGGCGCCATATAATTCGTACCGGGCAGAAAAAGTTACGGTTACGGTTCTATCCAAAGGCTACAATGACGGCGATTTCTTGAAAGTTCTACTTAAAGGCTTGCGACGCGACGTTCCATGATTATAGGCGCAGAAATGTAACCGAAACGTCGCTAAAAAAAGTTTTTAGTGTTTAGTTTAGGTGGTTTTATTGTAACTGTAGAGAGAGTTCATGAGAAGTAAATATAATTGGTGACTCTTGACTCTAGTGTCCTTTATAAGGGTTAAACTTATGTACGAATGTAACTTCTGGAGGGCATTTGTCGTGAAGGGTCGGGACGGACGCAGGTAGTCAGCTGTCGCCGTAGGGTCGGGTGACTTGTGCCTACGTGACCGGCTGCGTGTAGTTCGACCCAATTATGTTTAGCATTAAAATGGTGACGTAAATCCGGTGCATGTTTGCTCATTATGTGTTACTAGTACTAGCTTTTAAGGAAGGAAAAATTACGGATTTTTTTTTTATAAAAAGAGGTGCGGAAAGAGAGTAAAAGTCATTTGCCCAGCAGCTGACAATTTATAATCATAATTATAAAAAGTATCCCATATCCTCTAAGAATATGTGTACAGAGTTTCATGATGATCGGTTGAGTAGATTGCGTGAAAGCGTTACAAACAAACTGACATTCACATTTATAATAGTATAACAATAGGATAATTGCAGGACAATAGGATAAATAGTAGGACAATAGGATAATTGTTATAATTAGCTAGGGATAAAGTTCTTTGCTTAATTTTTTCGTATTTGTTGTTATAGCGGCAACAGAAATACACCATCTGTGAAAATTTCAACTGTCTAAGTATCATAGTTCATGAGATACAGCCTGGTGACAGACGGAAGGACGGACTCGACGACGGATCGGAGCCTTAGTAATAGGGTCCCGTTTTTACCCTTTGGGTACGGAACCCTAAAAACGAAGCTAAGGCTAGCGTATCTTTTCCAGAAATACCAGCTAAAAATAGGTTTAACTTGGTTAATTGTGTGAAAGTAATGGCTAAGATGTTGATTTTTGCCTCTCCCGATTTCTTAGGAAGAAGGATAATGTTTTTCGAGTGTATGTATGTAGATTTCCATGTTTCATTATTATCGTTAGCTCTATCTTGATAACCCCACGACACGGGGTACATAAAAATTAATTTTAAGAACTCAGGTTTTTGTTTTTCTGTTGTAATATTCGGTTATTACATCCTAATCGCCTACGTTAGGCCATCTAGACACCAAACCGCCTAAAATGCGATCAAATAAGCACCATATTCAGATGGTGGTAGGTGGGAAATTACTTCACATCCAGTCTGGCCGGAATCACATGACATGCATTTACATTACATCTCAGTATCAAGACTTATAATCGTCAATTTACTATTTTTCTCCTGTGTCTTCCGGGGTTCCCAGAGAAACACAGACAAAAATAAGTGTGTGCTTTAGACCACACAACTGAAGTAAAACTTAATTATGGATTGAATACACAAATTCATTGCCGTAGCTACAATGACATAACATGTCATATGATATTTATTTTTTAAATACAAAGGAGATTGACTCAAATCGAATTTGAATGACAACTTCCATTGGCCTCGCCTGACGTGTGATTTTTTGTAACGGGGAGGTATACATCAGCATAATAATTAGGTTGGTGCTGGCGTCGCGTCGGTAGGCATCAAAATACCCTCCGCTCCTGTCAACCCTTCTCTACTATATTGAGAGTAAAAAAAGTTATTGTAGCAATGAAATGTTTTTAAATAATCGTGTTATTTCAATAAATGTATCCGGAGTCTGTTAGGATCCCGCACACGATCGTAATGCATACATACCTAAGGCGGTAAGGGTCTGCGCTTACATACGGAACCAGACTCGAATGAATGAATGCACTTTATTGTCCACTGATATGCTTTATTGTGAGTTGCATGTACACAAAAGGCGGTCTTATTGGCTCTTATCTTTGAAACAATTTCTTCCAGACGGACCGAATTGATAGCAGCCATAATAACAATCAAATTAGCTACTGTAGCTCTCATAGGGATGCTTAACTTCCATCTGCGAGAGAGCGGAGAGTTGGTCCCTCTTTCGACTCAAAAGTTCGTCTGGTGCTGAATGGGTTACGTTGTCAAGTAATGGGGAGACGGGGTAAAATGAGACGCACATACGCAGCCTCTGATTGTGTACATATTTATAGGCGGTAGCTGCCTTGATACTGGAGGAGTCCTGTTGCTTGTAATCCGGGACTCTTCAGATATAGCGGCTGAAGGCACCAGCAGGGGTTTAGTCGGTATTGCACTGAGTGTCGAGTCCGACATAGGTCTAAGGCTCTCCCGGGTTCCTAGGTATCACACGTGAAAGTATTCACCTGCGTCAACAATAAAAAGGCTAGAGAGTTCAAGCCCTCTTCAGAAGCCAGTGCTTCATGATATTCCCCTACGGAAATTGCGAGATTGCCTCGAATAAACCAACCTTGCTAGAATCGGACTCCCAAAACCTTCAACCCCCTTTGAATCTAAATCCTAGATCCGCCACTGACTACGTCTCCCGAATGATTAGTTGCGAAGCACTAACGACACCCTTACGAACAATTTCGGTAAAAGGTAGTGCCATGCTTGCAGTTAAATTGGGGACGCACGACCGGGCAGGTACCCCTCACTCAGACGACACAGACGTAAAGTGACAGTTTCCGTTGTCCCATGAGATGGGACATAGAAAAAAGCACTTGTTTTTTTATGCGGATGTTTATAGGCGTTGCATCACAAGGCCCCGACCTCTCGTTTGAATACTAAAAAAGTCAGTTGTTGCATTTATATCGACCATTTTATTTTGCCCGCGTAGTTTTCACGATTGTCCATTGTTTTTTTGTTATATCGCAACCGACCGTGAAGGATGTGTGGCAAGTGTGTCTTGGCCCTTATAGCGTGTATGGCTTCTTGACCCAGCTGACGTGCGAACTAACGTCAATACCACATATACACGGCAATGACTGGTAAATAGCTATCAAAGCTTATTCACGAGACAGGAATGTAACAAACACTTAAGAAATATTAAGTCCGACTCATTACTCATATTACCGCACGAAGCGCAACAGCATAGCTGTAACTTTGCATTATCATGCGAGAAAGATGTACCTCCTTTGCCAATTCGGCTATAGCTGTATTGGGTCAGAATTGGGCTGTTCATCTGGTATTTTGTAGTTTAACTTTAATATTTTCACCTCGTCACATGTATGCATTAAAATTTATTTGTATCTATACATGTATGTGCCTAAAGTTATATTGCTCATGCGCTCTCTATGATAAATTAAATGAACAACAATATCTGAATTGTGACAAAAATCAACCGACAGTCATCACGGCTCACACGCTAAGCGCAGTCGAAAGACCATAGATTACGCAAGTGTATCCAAACAAAAAGCAAACTTATTATTTTGAATTAACAATGGTATTGTAATATTCTTAGTAAATAAAATGATTTTATATTTATTTTATAAATTCAAGGTTTAATTGATTTTTATATTACCTTATTATTTATTCATACAATTTGACCTTGTGATTGTGCTATATTGTTTCAATTAATATAATTGTTGTAATGATCATGTTCCGTAACTGATAGCTAGGATATTAATTTACGGCTATTAAGATTAAGTAATATGAGCAGACAATACAATAACAATTAGTTATGCAAAGGGTTTTTCCATGCTGGACTAGACTGGCAACCTTGGTGTTTAATGTTATTTGACCTCTCGACTTATTGGCATTGTGAATATTTTGTTGAAAGTTTCACCTGTATAAATTTCAACAAGCCAATCCCAGTTATCAAAATATATGATCAGATTTGATATACAGTATTACCCCGAATTACGAGAACCCGGAGTTACGAGATTTTAAATATCACATCTTTCATTTGTCAAACAACATATTAGTTAGATTTTTTTAGCTTGCTATATAAACAACTATTAATGTTCATAATTGATAATCAAAGTATACCATAAAAACATTTGATCCCAATTGAAAAGTTAATATTATTCTGTATATACATTAATACCCCGGCTAACGTGAATTTTACATATGTGGTTAGAAGCGTGGGCCGACCTACTGCATAACTTCAAGGTATTACTTTACTTAATTTGTAGTTCCAAGAGCATGAAGCAGCTCGATCTTGTATGAAGTTATATGAAATTGAAACGTGAACATATTTAAGCTAATATTTTCTGATTTCATAAAAAGAAAACTTTTCTATTATTTATTTCTATGAGGAGTGTAGTGAGACATTATGCATAGAACATATCTACTGACAACAGACCCAACTGTCGCTGGTTAGCTTAGAAGGCATTCGTGATTTTTAGCACTCTTAACATTGTTTTACACTTGTATCGAACACTAGCACTGCCTATATACTTCTATCATAGTTGTCGTAGTTGATTAAAAAGGATCCTATATTTACTTCTAGGGTCAAATTTTTGATGTATAAGTGATTGATTTTTAAATACCTATCTCATATTGTGTCTTACACAGACTACTACCCTCTGTATTAGAATTGATTTCAGAACTATCATATTAGACTTTAAACTTTTACAATTTTATGTATCATATTATTTCTCTATACAGATTATTTAATATTATTTATTGTTAACAAAATATTAAGTATATGCTATTATTTTTTTAAACTACACTTTTATCACTATAATACTCATTTATATTATACAGAAGAACACGCATTGCTTCTCTATACAGAAAAAAGTAAGCAATGCAAATTGAAGTTTGAGGTTATGTTATCTATCTATTGGTAAAATGGATGAGATAAGCAATATTGTGCTGAACTTTTAGAATCTTGTAAAGGATATGGTGATTTGTGACTTTTTTACTTTACTGTTAATGCTTTTTAATACTTTAAATATAAAATATAAATAAATAATAGAAATGTTGGTTGGTTAGTTTTTGTAATGAAATTATTCTAACCTAATCATAAAACTTATTTGGTATTGTTGTACCAAAATGTATATTTTACGTTATATATGTAATTCAGCTCTATTAAAGTTCATAAAATGAATAATTTTCAACATACCATCGTTTGTACCATTGGCTTCTGATTTTCTTTCTTCCTTTGTCATTTTAAGATATTCAAAGTCTATATTAAAGTCTAATAGTGAAAATATATGTTTATCTTACACTATACTACAATAAATAATAATACACGGAACACACAGTAAAGTAATTATTTTTTTAAATGAAAACTCAAGAAAATATCTGTTTGTTTACATCGAGTTGACATTGACAACTACAGATGACATTGAAGTCGTCCGTATATTTTTAAAATGTCTATGACACTGAACTAAAACCATAAATTCTGTTTTACATCTTCAACATTTTTTGTACTATGATTTCATTTTATTATTTTTATAAAATTATCAGAGCGTTTACTGTATTCTGTAACCTCTGCTATATAATTAAATATTAATTTAAATTTATATATCTGTTTTAATCATCCGTTGACTATAGATGAAAACGTTATTTTAGAATTCTAGAATAATTATGTTTAAAAAAATTATTTGACAATTTTCTATTTGGCACTTTATTTTCTTTATTAAGTTTTTGAATTTCTATTAAGTTTCGTTGTATTGGTGATTTAAATTCTAATCCCATATAATTGATCATTGTCTTTAATATACTATTTTCTTTAATTTCAGATATTTTCAAGAATGAGATAAGAAGAGCAGTAATTTTTAATCCTTAACTCTGATTCTAAGCGACTAAAATGCCTAACTCTGTTGATATTGGTGTCGGAGATGACGGAGTAAGGTAAGATTTTACAACACAATAGTTTATTTATAACAATCATAGTAAAATTAAGAAATAAAATCATATTAATTGTTTCTTATATGTATAACATATTATATTGTTTTAAATAATAATATTTTTTTAAATTAGAATCGGAGACTAACGAGCATTCGCAGCATTTAAGTGACCACTGATGCTCATAGACACGAGCATAATGGACAGACAGATGCGTTGTCCACCTTTTCTCCTCCCCTCCAAATAGCAACTACAAACTCACATACAAAACGCGACGGCATAGCTGTCACGTTGCGGCGGTATCACATGAGCGAGAGGTACTTCTCCGATTCGGCTGCAAAGCAGTTTGCCACCACCTCTTACTACACTCATTTTTATTTTCCTCAACAATTCTTTTTTTATGGTATAGGGGGGCAAACGAGCAGTCGGAGCCATTTTCATGACTACCGACGCCCATAGACATCCGCATAGAGGCCACACAGATGCGCTGCCCGCCTTTCTCCTCCCACCTCCATGGGCCAACGGCTACTTACCGCACGACAGCCAAACTACCACTTTACGCCGGTATCGTGTAAACGAGAGGTACTTACCTGGTCGTGCCTGCCCAATTGGACTACATGCAAGCATGCAGTGTGGTACTATCTCTTACTGTGTAACATTAGTATTTATTCTTCTTGCAGGGGTACAACTTATTATTTCTCAAAAGGATCCAGTGCAACACTCCTACAAAGGCTTAGGTTATTCTTCTCCATATACTGGAAATCCATACTAATCGTCCTCACACCGCTTCTGCTCCTGCCCATACCTATTTTGAACCGTAGTTCGGAAAACGCGCCGGTGAGTTTTTTCATTACTTCAAATATACACAGACATATCCTAAGCCGGTGGTCAGCTTGATCATATTCCTGTTTACCGAGGAGGCCTTGTGGGATTTGCCCAAACTATTTCTTTTAAAGAAATTTGATGAAACCGCACAAAGCAACCCTTTGTTTGTGCTTGATAACGATGCGATGTAACTATGACTGACGCTCAAATTTACGGATATTCTCTTTCTTTTCATGTCACTCTCTCTCTCAAACATACACACACACAAAAGCGCGGTTGCCATTCACTTCGTAACCTCAGCATTCAGCAACCATGAGGTCATGTTGGTGTTCATCGCCTACCAACTGACGTTCTCCATAGACTTACTATATTATAGATGATATGATTATGACCATAGACCATGAAAATTCAGTTCATATGACTATGGTACTCATATGGAGAAAATCCTATTCGCTCTGTGCACGACGACAGCGCCAACTAGCGGTTGTAACTAAGACGGACATCGACAATAGCTGTTACTTAGTAGGTATCAGAAGTAAACAAACAAAATAATTTAAATAATTTATCGTAATCTTGGACTATATATTTAAAATACATTTATTTATGATTATTAATAATCAGAATATTTTTATTTTCCGTTCAAAATGAGCCTACTAATAATAAAAACAGGGTTTCAAGCTGTCACACACGACGTAACTTTCCAGCCTCAAACTGCAATAAAAGCAAAAAAATTGGTTTTAGCTGGACATGTTTGTTTACCCATAGAATACAAATCTACAATCTACACACAAAGGATTGATCAAGATTTTCAGCTGTTAAAAATATATAAACTTAGCATTCTTTATCCACTTTTGAAATTTCACTATTTTTCATTAAATCAATTTCTCTTGTATGGTCAATGTGAAATACAGTCGCTGTATTTACTTTTCTTTATTCCTGCGTTTCATGAATCGTTCGTATCTCAATGTAGCTGCATCTTCATTAATACTTGTCGACTTATAAACAATAGGAAATATTGTCGAAACATAACTTGGACTAGCCTGTTCCTCAGCCTTCTTGCCTCCAATAAAGTGAGCACTACAAATGTTGTCATGTGGCTTTGAATGCCATGGTGAACCAACGGTATTGAAATAGGGTTAATAAATAATTAAACGTGCTGTTATATTTAAAAATATGCACCACGTAAATGTGTTTATAGGTTAGTTTACTTATTTTTGCCTCTTGACGGCAATTATCCAATTTTTCCGTTGTTCTTGTTTCCAATGAGCTTGTGGAAATTTCTATAAAATACAGTTACTATTTTTGCCATTATTTTTAACTTTACGACGCAACAGGTACCTTGACCCATACTTATTTTTGTTCAACAGAGCAAGGAATGTAAATATACACAATAGCGACAGTTCACAATGCGTCCGTCGAAAGTTCCCCGTTTCGCCACATCGCGCGCTGCGATCGTTTTGACGGCCCTCATCACCCACTTCGCACGTAGCGAATAGCATTACTATTTTATGGTACACAATCAAGAGCTCTATGGATATAGGGCTGTCGGACGATAGTGTTATAGTAAATTTCCAGCTATAAATATCGTTTTGGAGACTGATTGGACTGGTGGTGTTCCACCCCATGGTGGTCCTGCCTTTCATTTCCTCACCAATCCTTTTCCAGGCCTACAAATGCATGTACGTGGTCCTAATAATGGCGGTCTACTGGGTGTTGGAGCTTCTGCCCCTGCCTGTGACGTCAATGCTGCCTATCATCTTGTTCCCCACCCTGGGCATCCTGAACTCGGACAGCGTGTGCGCTGCGTACATGAAGGAGACGAATATGATGTTCATGGGTGGACTCATGATTGCGGCGGGGGTGCAGCACTCGAAGCTTCCGAAGAGAGTGGCTCTGTGGACCGTGCAGGTTGTTGGCTGCTCACATAGGCGGTGAGTACAAATATACTAAAGATTGTTTAAACGTTATCATTTGCTTGAAAATATCTTGCATTCAAGACCTCAGTCAGATTCGCCCATAAAAACCATCGATAATATCGAGATATTGAGATATTTAACATTTCATGAAAAGGGACTCTGCTCCGACAACCTAGTCGAAATTTGTTGATAGATCATTATCTGCTCGGAGCATCTAGGGCAACCCTCTAGTGCCGCTGGAACGCAACACCATAGTATTCTCAATTAAAAGGATTTATTGTTTTTCTTTTGATTTAAATATTTATCATATCGCTATCTAGAAACAATAGTTAATAAAAATTTTATGTTCCAGTCTCAACCTCGGTCTGACATTTGTGACCATGTTTATCTCAATGTGGGTGTCCAATGCCGCAGCCACTACCATGATGGTACCTATCGTTGAGGCTATATTGGAGGTCTTCGAACAGGTGAGGACACAGTATTGCAACAGCATGTTTTCATTGCTGTGATACCATCATTGGAAAGTAAATTTAATTTGAGATTAAAGACTAGAAGTAGGTTGTTGTATAATTTTCATTTTGATTACGATATTTTTTTAATTTCAGCAAGGATTAGGCGATATGTATGTGAACAAAAAGAAGCAGCTGACAGAAAATGGTAAAGAAGAGAAATCACCAGCTAAACACGAGGAAGAGTAAGTTAAAATTATATATAAATTTAGAAAAGAAGCAACGGTTAAAAGAGCTTGAGGTTACTCGACTCATTTATTACAATAAAACACGTAAATAATCTAAATGCTTAAAGTTGTAAGTAATATTTTCTTCCATAAATGTAGTATAAATCTATACGACTTCATTTAAAATAGGAAATATGGTATTAGTGCTGTTCTAAAAAGCTGAAACGTCATATATTTGCATTCTGAGCTTATGAACACGTTAGAGATGGCGCTACTGTGTTGTGCACGCTCAGTGGCGCCCTCTCCAAAGTTATGTTATCGCAGGCAGCCGATGCCCAGCGACATCACTATCTGCTACTTCCTGAGCATCGCGTACGCGTCTACGCTGGGCGGTTGCGGCACGCTAGTGGGCACGGCCACCAACTCCGCGTTCAAGGGAATCTATGACTCGTATGTATACTGTGTTTTAAAAAGTAATTAATCGTATCGAAATAATTTGTGTATGTAAAATTCACGCATGAGTAGTAATTCCTTGACGCCAGATCGATCCCTATTCCCTATTCCCCCTATTCCAGACATATAACTATACAACGATATGTGTAAAACTTCCCGTAAATGATGTTAGGAAAAAATCTTCGTATTGATGAGAGTACTAATTAAAGTATTAAGTGTTTTGTTTATCGACGTATATGTATGAAGAGAGTTATGAATGTGGAGTGTGTAAGGAAGGAGTGGGAAAGGGAGCAAAACACTCGCGCCACCGCTCCCACGTCTTATGACGTAAGCAGCGACATAATAACGGAACTATAAACTAACTGTTACACTTACAGCGAGTTCCCTGAAGTCTCCGGCTCTGTGGACTTCTTCTGGTTCATGGTGTACAGCACGCCGCCCATGCTGCTGATGCAGCTGCTGGTGTGGATCTCGCTGCAGGTCACCTTCATGGGGCTCTTCAGGTAATAAAAATATAACTAAATACAATTAGCATTCATGTATATATTGTATTGATATTGCGATGTAACAAAGTAAGATTTACATCACCAACGAAGTTGGAATTAAAAAAAATATTATACAAATAAAATAAAATAACAGCTATCTCATGACGGTTATAAAAAGATAAGAAAGAAGAGAAACAAAAAGATAGAAAGGCTGCTAGAATAATTTCACTCTGGCGACCTTTCTGCCATTATTCTATTAATCTTCTCCGACATAAAAGCCTGGTGTACTCTCATAACCATTGGTGGATATATGGATCCCATTCCGTTGGTGAATAGACATTACATGATAAGTTAGTGGATTCGAATAGACTTGGAGATCTTGACGTGTCGTTTTCCAACAGATTCCTCTCATGTAACCAATGTAATTCCAGACCGAATAGCGAGGCGGCCCAGAAGGTGAACCGCGCGTCGTCGGGCTCCGAGAACACCATGAAGGTGATCAAGGAGCAGTACAAGAACCTGGGACCGGCCACCTTCCACGAGAAGGTGAGTACCTTTGAGGATTTAAGGTCACCGCACACATATCAACTCGGAAAGGCATCGTAACCGTATCACCTCGAGCCGTTCAGTATTCTTTGTATGAAACTCCATATTGCGTTGCAGACACTAATGGAAAACATAACGTAATCGCCTCGCCTAGAAAACCGAAGGCGATACGGTTACGTTCCCTGTCCGAGTTGATATGTGTGCGGTAACCATTAGATGCGACAGTTTTTGAAGGAAAATTTATTTACGCTTGACTTGGGTAGTAAGCTGATGAATGCGCGACGTGAGCGTTACGAAAAGTGTGATCGGCGAGACTGACGGAAGTTGGGAGATATAAGTTAGTGAAGACTGAAAGAGAGAGAGAGTTACGATTTTAAATTACTATAGGAACAAGAAAGAGCAGTGCGCGTGCGCGTGCACATTTTCTTTCTCTCCCTCTCATAGCCAGTTATGTGTCGTGTATGAAGTTTTACTTCAGTCGAGTGGTCTAAAGCACACCACATTTTATCGCATGAACAACGAATAATCGGCGACTACCAACAGCCACACAACTACAGATTATTTAGATTTTTTGCGTATTGTAACACTGCCTGCTTCTCTTCTGGGCGTAGCTCTTCCTTGCGGCAGTGTCACTAGTATATATTTGTAGTGCCGCTCCTTGGCACGACAGTTATTAATATATATACTTGGATATATTCTTGATATGTTTATTGTTGCGCGACTACATTTCTTTTCTTTATATAAAAATCCTAGCTAAGGTTCAATATCGATTATTCAATTTCACTTGCATTCCGTTTCGCAGTCTCATACCCCCTTATTAATAAACATGGAATAACTATATCTATGTAATAACCTGGTAATAAACTGACATCTGTGAAATTCCATACTTTTTTGTTTTTTTAATAAGGAATTTGACAGATGTCAGTTTATTACTAGGTTATTCCTTGGATAGAGTTATTCTATGTTTATTAATAAGGGGGTTAAAGTATAATCTCTAATAAATATTTTCTCTGTCAAAGAGGAAAATATTCAAATTGTTCTTTTTCTTTTAAATTCGAATTGATATGTTTTTTTTATTAAAAACATCTCATTCGTGGAGGTTCCCCTTATTATGAGTATGGAGTTTCCACTACACTACAGTATTGAGATACTACTACCAGAACTACGCATAATCTGGACAGGCTTATAGAATTGCTGTGACGTTTTATGTTTTGTTGATTGGCGGTAGCCGTAACTGCCCGGGTCACTGTCACTAATGTGTGTGTGTGTGTGTGCGCAGGCGTCGGGTGGGCTGTTCCTGCTGGCGGTGGCGCTGTACATCTTCAGGAAGCCCGGCTTCATGCTCGGCTGGGCTGACGTCATCACCGACATGTGAGTACACCGTTATGTACACTACAGTTCTATTATTATGGCGCTGCAGATCATCAATTATTTATTATTACTAAAGTTCTGCCGTGTGCGTTAGCGTGGAGCAAGGCCGTTGTCGATAAAACTTCATGGGCTTTATTAATAAACATAGATTAACTTTATTCCAAGTATTAAACTAGAATCTGTCAAATTCCTTATTAATAAACTATGGAATTTGATTGGATACCATTTAAATTAAATGGGTTAATTTAATTAATTACCATAAGGCGTTTGAGTTTCATAAATACTTATCGACATCAATATACGCAGCACTGCTCCTGCCCATAAGCCCGTGAGGGGGAAGCGAAAAACGCTATCGCTCCTACGTTTTACGAACGAGTCTGCAGCGACATAGTAACAGAACTACAGTACAGTACAGTTATAACCGCGTTAAATAATTTCCAATGGATTCTCTTGAGAGAAACTGTATGATATTTCCCTCTGTAATCTTTGTCAAATGTCATCTTAATTAATTTCAGTTAGGTCAGCTTGAAATAATAACAAATATATTTACAAACTTTGTATTTATATGTTAGTGGTAAGACCTAGGTCTTATATACCAAGTTGATAAAAGCGAGAAGCATTAAATGAAACCACATATTTAGTGTAAAATCTTCAGGCTATACAACTATAAACAGATCAATCTGAGCAATTGTTTTACGAATTTTTCAAAGTTTTTTCTCACTTCGTACACGCTGTATCGCAGCTGATCGCCGACTATGGCCGACCGGTGTCATTCACCCCGTGCACGCTGTAGCCTCCCCGTACAAAGAGTGATAACATTTTTTCGCTATTTAACTTGTTTGGAAAAAGTATTTTCATACACATGTCTTAAACTTTTTTAAATAGTTTCGGATTAACTGTAGGCACTTATAGTATATGTGGTTTCATTTAATGCCTCTCGCTCTTATCAACCCTGTATATAATATAATATCTAGAAATTATGTCAGCGCTCATATAAAGGTAATGCTCAAATCTTAGTTCTATTCTCAAAGCCGTCATGTACTCAGTTGCATGCTCAATGTCCACAGGAAAGTGAAGGACGGCGTGGTGTCCATGTTCATCGTGGTGCTGATGTTCATCCTCCCCATGACCGTGGACTTCCTCAAGTTCTTCTCCGCCTCCGCCTCGTGTGAGTACCAGCTCTGTACATACTGTGGTGGTCACCAGACCTGACGTAGTACCAGCTATGTACATACTGTGGTGGTCACCAGACCCGACGTAGTACCAGCTATATACATACTGTGGTGGTCACCAGATCTAACGTAGTACCAGCTATGTACATACTGTGGTGGTCACCAGACCCGACGTAGTACCAGCTATATACATACTGTGGTGGTCACCAGATCTAACGTAGTACCAGCTCTGTACATACTGTGGTGGTTACCAGATCTAACGTAGTACCAGCTCTGTACATACTGTGGTGGTCGCCAGACCTGACGTAGTACCAGCTCTGTACATACTGTGGTGGTCACCAGACTTGATGTAGTACCAGTAGTAGTAGCTTCTATTCAGGTGCACTTGATTATAATTCTGTTATTATGTCGCTGCAGACTCGGTTTAGCTCCCTTTCCTGCTCACGAGCAGGAGCAGTCCTGCGTACCTATAGTAGTATTTATATAGATCATAACACAAATCTGATAATGATTTATGGCCTTGTCTGCAGCGACATAAAACCAGAACTATAGCTATCACTTTAAGTATTAATGTCACAGAGATAGCTACAGGCCCTGCAGTTGATGTACACTTAGTTTTGATAGTAGTATACTGAATGTCCGCACACACTGACACTTGA
>LUGF01045536.1:422118-435930 GCA_001625245.1 Calycopis cecrops
TGCTCGGTGAGTGTCTCCCTCTTTCGACAGAGAGATGTGGGTGGCAAAAAGATGAAGTGATATAAAATATATGGCCAAAACACTTGAAATCAAAGCACAACATCTCTGATTGACAATACATATTATGTGTCACCTTCAGAACACATTCGGGGTGCGTTCCAAATTGCACTGCGAGTGCTGCATGGACGTCACACATTATAGAGCTAATAATTAATAGTGTTGTTTGTAGGTAAAAGACAAGAAATTATTTTATTTACCTTTGTATTGAAGACATTTGCAGACATTCAAAGATTCTATAAAAAAATTTCGACATTGTCCTTTCGACTTAATTAGTCCAGTAATTTCGGCCGCTCCATGTTGGATTTGGCACACAGTGAGTCGGCTCTGATTTGCTTGCGGTTTTTTAACTAAATTCTTGGTGACATCATCATCATCGTCATCGTGGCTCTGCTTCCGAGCCCAAATTACACGTCTGTGTGACATTATTGCTCTTGTGTTAGGTGGCGGCTTCGCCCTGGCCGAGGGCAGCAAGGCGACCAAACTGTCCGCCATGATCGGCCAGTCTCTACAGGGGCTGCAGGGCCTCCACCCGGCCCTGGTCCTCCTAGTCGTGGTCCTCGTGACCCAGTTCATCACGGAGTTCACCTCCAACGTGGCCATCGCGAACCTGATCCTGCCCGTGCTGGCCAACATGGCGCGCGCGCTCGGCATGGACCCGCGCTACCTGATGGTGCCCGCGACCCTGGCCTGCTCCATGGCCTTCCACATGCCGGTGGGCACGCCGCCCAACGCGATAGTGGCGGGAGTGGCCAGCATACCCACGTCCAAGATGGTGAGTATCTTGAATAGAATAGGGATCGTGCAATAGACATAGAGGCAGCACACACGATACTTATAGCAGCGACGCGACGCTCCCCGCAAGTTTGTCGCAAGTCGCAAAGCGATTGCGACTGTTACGAATCGAGCTTCGGAGCAGTCGCTAAATCGCGCGACTCCGATACCACGATTGATCGCAGGGTCGCTAAATCGCGGTGCAGCATCGATGCTGTCGCAAAATCGCCGATCGCCGCTGCTGAAAGTAGCGCGTGTGCTGTCTCCCTTAAGCCGAAAGTGGCTTGTTCCAATGTTAATTTTGGGCATTAAATACTTGCCAAATAACTAGAATGTTACGTAGATATATTTTAGTTTTTTACAATTATACGTCGAAAGAAAATATACAAGATAAAAGTTCATAATCAACCCACTGGCGTTTGCGCCAGTCTTGAACCTTGTTCGCTTCACAAAATACTTTGTACTTAATACCTAGATAAGACAACTGGCAACTTGCGAGGCTTCCGATACTGCGGATGTTTGTTTAAAAATTACTTATATTAAGCCCAAATTTAAACATTTTTTTCCGAATGTCAAGAATATAATGTGTAGTGAAATAATTACCCACCCATGCTCCCACCCACCTCTCGGTGGCCGGACCTAATCGCGGGAGATGCACGGGGGTTTGCCCACCAGCTCTGTTCTCTAACGCAATTCTTGACTCCCTACAAACTGTTTAAGTGCCTTCTCGTTATACCACTCTACCTTTCTGGAGCCTGACGTCACAGAGACAGAAGCCTTATCACCACGACCTGTAGGCCTTCGTCCCTAAAACTGGTAGTGGGATGGTGTGGTAATAAAATGTCGACCAGCTGGCGTGGAAACAGGGCTCGGATAAGCGGAGTATGTTGCGCCAGGGGTCGCGGGTTTAATCCCGCCTGGGTCATGGATGTTTGTCTTATATATGTATTTCTATAATAAAAATCTTCAATTTATAAAACACATTAAATATTATATTGTCCATTGCGTAGTACCCGTAACACAAGTCCTTACGGTACTTAGCACGGGGCTAGGCTAACGTAGTGTTTGGTCCACACATATTATTATGTTATTATAATTATGAATGTCCACAGGCGATCGGCGGCATCGGTCCCAAGATCATCACGACGCTGATAGTGTGGGGCGCGTACCCCACGTGGGGCTCGCTGATCTTCAAGGAGAGCGACATCGCCGGCCTGGGCAGCCACCAGAAGGCGCAGCACCTGGCGCTCGACTGCGGCCTGCTGCGGGGCCCGCCGCCCGCCGCCCTCAACTGCACCGCGCCCGAGCTTAAAGGCGTCATGGCGAAGAGTGTCTTCTCCTGCAACCAGCTGTCCAAGAGTTAACTTTCATAAGGTAGCATGTGCTCAGCGCCGGATCTGGGGGGCTTAGGGGCGCTGCAGCCCCGGGCCCCGTAAGGCTTATACTCACCGCACACTTATCATCTCGGAAAGGGAACGTAAACGTATCGCCTTTGATTTTCGAGGCGAGGCGATTACGTTACGTTTCCCATTAGTGTGCGTTGCAGTATGAAGTTTCATACAAAGAATACTGAACGGCTCGAGGGGAAACGTAATAGGTTTACGTTCCTTTTCCGACTTGATAAGTATGCAAATGTGCGGTGACCATTAAGGGCCTTAATATCATTTTTGTGCCCATAATGGGGGGTTCTCAACTCCAAGCTCTTCTAGCCCCGGGCGCCGTCTTAGCTTATCCCGGCACGTGTGCTTAGCTCGGTTTGACTTTTGGCGTTTCTGTAGGCTTTTGTGAACAATACACGCGACAAAACTTATTTGTATTAGAATGGCTATTCTGATTTTGAGTCGTACGAAGAGTCGACTTATAGTTTAAATGTCATGTGATACGCCGCCATATTGTGACGTCATATATATACAAGAACTTCGCCGTAAAGCTTACAGCTATCTGATTCGATAAGGTTTCAAGGCCGAAAATGATTCGATTTCGATTATATTATATTCGACATAGACTCACCTCAATGTTACATATCAATACGACGTCACCGACTTTGTGCGGGAGTAAAACAGTTAAGTCGAATTTTTGTTTCTAGTGAGAAGGATTGTTTGTGTGTTAAATATTATTTTTACACCATTTTCGAATATACATTAGAAAGTTTTCTTTAATCTAGTTATTTGGGAGTACTTTCTTCATAGCTAGTAACTATTTTTAATAACGTACTTGGATCCTTTTGTAGTGAAGTCACAAAACCTTGAATTATATAAATAATTATACTAGAAAAGAATCTTTATAATATACACTGACAAATGTTTCAAGGATTTAACAGTCTCTCGTGATGCAGCATCGATGCAGTCGTAAAATCGCCGATCGCCGAAGCTAAGAGTAGCGTGTGTGTCATCACCCTTATATTTAACGCATATACGTACGTTAAGTCCTTAAGTTTTACTTAAGTCAGTGTTAAATAATATCAGAGAGCAAAATACTCTCAACCTGTGTTATCTCTATCGGAATTATTATTTTAGTTCTTCTTTAAAATCTATCAAAGAATCGTTTATGAAAATTACAAATCCAACTGATTAGTTTCAATTTTTAAAGACCATATTTTGTGTCGTTTATCTAATGTCCAGAGTAATTTAAAAATTATGTGATGTGAAAAGTTACTAAATGTGGTGCTTTCGAACTAGCTTTATAATGTTTAGGATAAATTATATTTTTGTATGTCGTGTAGGTATTATATGTTATATATCGTACGGCCGAATGTGTGTAGTGGGGAGTCGTCGGACTCTCCACGTGATGGAATTTGTTCACTCGTGATAAGATATTTATGTACGAATCTCTATAGCTTAGATATAGCATTGTATTATTTAGACTCGACTTATACCTAAATGGTTAAAGCATAGTCTCTAGAATTCCTTTTATAGGAATATCAAATCATAAAGCATTTTTAGTTAGCAAATAATGGAAGAAATAGATGCAAATAAAAAAAGAAAAAAAAATCATGAAAATTTGGAGAAGGTATTTATTATTTGTATTTTCTATAAGTGTTTTTTTGTTTCATTTTACACCATACAGTGTCTACGTTCATCCAGTGCAATGCATTTTACAAGTTAAAATTAATCTAACTCATTTAGAGAGTTAAATTAAGTACGATTACACCGAAGAAATGTATTTATTTAAAGCCGAACATGTACAATTTACTGATAAAAGTTACAAAATATGTATAATATAAATATTTCGATTATTTTAATATGATAAGGTACTCGAAACTTTTATAATGCAATTTATTTCTACTCGAGATGAGGGCGCCACTACTGCACTTGTCTATGCTCTATTTGTACAGTAACGAGCAATAGAATGAAATAAATTACACTTTAGTATCCTGTCAATAAGTTTCTTTGACAAATCAAAACATAATATGGAATTGCAATCATACAAATTCTGACAAGGTACTAAAGAGTATACAAGGTTGATAAAAGCGAGAGGTATTAAATGAAACCACATATTTAGTGTATCATTTCCAGGCTACACAACAAAAATCAGATCAATCGAAGCAATATATAATCCTAAGGATTTGTCCTTCGATATTTTACGGATTTTTTTTGCTTTTTCGACAAACACTTTTGCCACTCACTGCCTTGTGCATTACGGCGTACCTTGGCCCCTGTATTTCGCATTTAATTTTAATATTCCATTGTGCACCAATTAAAATTAAGCAAGTTACATTATTTATAACGAATATAAGCTACATCATTGTACACTATACTATTGCAATTTTTTTTGAGTTTTGTGCAATTTTAAAGCATTTATTCGCTTTCATCTATTTGTTTGTACTGTTGAAAGATACTTAAAACGTGTGGAATTAAATGGGCACAAGAAGAAACTTGTTTATTTACATAATTTATTTTCGCATTTTGAAAGTTATTTTTGAACTGGCAACTTGTGTTCTAAAGGGACACTAAGCCCATAGAGAGTAGACCGTCTATTGTCTATGACTCTCAAACATTTGAATGTTGCCAACTGTAAATATAGTTTGTAAATAGTGGTGTAAAGTAGGATTTGATTCAGCTAATACAATTTGGTAAAAACATATTTTTGTTTTATTTCGCAACTCTCCATTTTGATTCGGGTTAAGTTTAGAAGAGATTCGTGAGAGGCCAAATCGCCTTGGACCATACACACGAAGTGAACAGTGTTGTCACTATAGCCATGACGGTGGGGCCCACACCGACTACCATCTGTAACAAGAGTAAAATTATAGCAACATACCTACAGTAACATTGTCTGAAAAAGAGGCAAAGGCTATAAGTACCAAAACGGTTAGTCGTGTTATTGTTCAGCACCGGTCCACTTCAACTCAGCACGAGATCTCTTATCCATGATGGATATTCTATCGCGTTTTGTACGGACTGTAATTAGCCGGTAGCCCATTGGTGATGCGTGGCTCTTCTACACCGCATATGCCCTATATGCTAGAGATGCCAAGACTATGAATATGGAGTGAAGAAGTACCACTCATCTGCATCTTGCAGTCGTTCCAATGGTGAGTACCATACAGGGTTCTTTATAAAACACCACCAAACTCTCAGATATAGATAGATCGCATATTTAAAAATAACATTTGTTCTAGGACTCTTGACTTAGGTACGTCAAAAGTCCTAGAACAAAAGTTACCTAAATAAATTAATTAAATTAAGATAAGTCCTAGAACAAATCTTGTTAAAAATGCTAGCTTCTTACATCTGCAAGCTTGCTTGTGTTTTTTTTTAGTAGTTTGTATGTTGTAGTATCCAGTGGCGTGCTATGGGAGTGGCATATGTCCAACAGTGGACTGCAATAGGCTGATGATGATGATGATGATGTAGTGGTATAAACATATGTACCATTTTCCGTCGAGGTATGTTGCCGTAGAACTTGACGAATGCGTTGATCGGAGACGAGGTGATGAGGTGGAAGGAGAGAGAGCAGGCGAGAGTCGCGCTCATCATCAGGTACCGAGGGTCCGCCTTGTGCGACACGCTCTGAAAGATAAGCACGGTAGCCGGGTCATCGACATGGCTCCCCACACAATACGTGAAGTAAAGTACGCGCCGCTTTGGAAAATATTCGCCGCAACGAATCGGTTAAGAACATTTTTGAAGTAAAACTTCATAGCCAGTTAGGGTCAACTCACACCAAAAGCGCGGCGAGTTTATGTGTCATATGAATTTCAACTTTATTTTCATTACTATAGTACTTATTATCGAATTCTCGCGACTTCGGGAGCATTCCAGCGACTTCCCGAGCAGTCGCGGGAATCCGCACGTCTCGTTCGAGTTCCTCATGCGATAATAAGTATCATAGTAATTATTATAAAGTTGAAATTCATATGACACACAAACTGCGCTCCGTTTCGCTGCCCTTCGCCGCGCTTTTGGTGTGAGTTGACCCTTATGTATCGTGTATGAAGTTTTACTTCGGTCGTGTGGTCTCCAGCGCACATTTTTTTGGCATTTAATAAATTAGTTACAATATCTAGCTAACTAGAAGCTAGACTCTAGAGAGTCCTAAATCTACGACTTCTGGATGTTTTCTGTGTGGTAGTTTCAGTTTCCGCAGCTAAACTTGGTCTAGCACAAGTTACCCAAATACCAGCGGTGCAATGCTGACACCTACCGGGATATGTGATTCGATTAGTTTAGCGTCTATACTATTGACCTGACCTCCATACTATTGACCTGACCTCCATACTACCTATTGACCCGCCTGATATTTGTCTATATCTCTAAGGCTGGTTTTAGTGTCACGCGGACCGTCCGTACGGACGCTCCGCGCATGCCGATCTGTATTACAGCTACGGAGCGTTTTAGAGTAATGCAGACGGGTCCGTACAGACGACCGTCCGCGCGGACAGCTCCGCAGCCGTCCGCATGGCGCGTCCGTGCCGCGGAGCTGTCCGCGCGGAGCGGTGCTCGCGCGCCTCTGCCCGCAGTGAGCGTTTTAGTATCGTGCGGAGCGCATGGGGAGTCGTGAATATTGCTATGTTGACACGAGTCGAGTGGTCCGGACGATACTAAAAACGACGTACGCGGACCGTCAGTACGGGTCAGTCCGCGCGGAGCGATCCGTACTGACGGTCCGCGTGACACTAAAACCAGCCTTAAAGGAAGAGGATGAATAGGAAGAGGTAGTGCCACGCTGCATGCATGTAGCCAAATTGGGTCTGCACGGGGAGATACTTCTCACTTACACGTTACCGGCATAAAGTGGCAGCACCGCTTAGTGCGGTGTGTAAGTAGCCGGTGGCCCTGGGAGGGATGGAGGAGGAAGAAGGGTAACGCATGTGTATAAACTCTATGGGGACGTATACATATGAGCGTCGGTGGTGGTTCCGACTGCTCGTTTGCCCCTTATGCTATAATAAAATAATTAAATATTTGGGTTGGATGATTTCCTACTGAGTAAATTTATTACAGTTTTCAAGTCAAACTTTAACTTCAGGTGGAACTAACTTAAAAAAAAAACTTGCTGTGTATTTTACGTTCCTAAGAAAAGTCTAAAAGGTTTCTTTTCACATATCTAAAAATAAGTTTTCATAAGAACCTTATCTCTCATCGTCATAAGTATAACTGTAAACAAATGTCACAACGCACCAATACGGCGACCTCCTTCAGGAGACAGTAGGTGAGCGTCGTGCTGCTGGCGAACTCCGTCAGTATCTTGCACATGATTATTATCAGCACGGTGATGACCAGGATAGACCACTGAGAGATCACGTCTAGGAATTTACCCAACTCGACGATCATGCCTGAATCATACAGACATGCGAACACCAAGTTACACCCCGCTGTAAAATAGAAAGAATACATTAAAACAGTGTTTTTTATTTCTTATAAAAAATTGGTTGTGTGTAAAAGTGGTTTAAGTAGAAGTAGAAGTAAGGAAATGTAACGTGATGAGAATCCTGCCTCCCTGTCGCTTGTTACACGCTCTCGACTGCACGCAGTCGAGAGCGTGACAGAGTCATGCTTTTTCGTGCGTGCAGCCGGCGTTCTTCGATAGTAGACATAAAAATGGCGCCGACTGCTCGTTTGCTTAAACTATAAAAAAAATCTGCATAAAGTGACCTCGTGGTCAGCGTGGGGAACTTCCGTGCCTTCAATCGTTTTTTTTATTACAAATTACTGGAAAAACACATTTTATCTCAGTCATAACAACTTCTTTAACTAAAATAAATTAAATGCCAATTATTCATTTAATAATTAAGATTGTCTCTCTCTTTGACTGGGGAGAGAAATGGGAATTATTTCTTACTCTCCTTATTTTCTTCTGATTAAATTCGTTTCATCAGCGCTTCCTCCGATCATGTCAAAGTCCTTAGTTATTGACGCTGTCGAATCTTGCGACACCGGAGTAGCAGCAATGGAACGATGGTCGACTTATTCTTTACATATAAGTATTATCTTAATTCTTGCCAAAGGAGACGTTTCATTTTTGTATTTACTTTGGCCCACTCGAATCAACGTAGAGACGAGATTAACAAAACATAAATAACATCAAATAATTCTTAGCTTTAAATAAAATAGCATCGTTTAATTGTAATACAAGAATAAAGACTTTTAGCATTAGCGTTAGCAATACCAAACTTTAACGAAACCTTCCTCAGGTCTATCATCTGTCATTGTCCTTATACAATATGGCTGAACATGACTGTATTTTTCTTTGTGTGAACTGTCAAATAAAATTTGTGCCAGTGCCAGTAACAGTCTAAAATATAGAAAGGTAGCGTTTGGCACAATTTGGGCATTTTTTGTGCGAAACGACTACTAACCCCCAAAATTTATGTCGCTCAGTATGTACGTCATTACGAAAATGTGTTAATACTTTTGGTGTGTTAGATTGGATTATTATCGATATTTCAGATCTGTGCACATATTGCGGCTCCGAAATTAAATATCCCCGTGATTCTAGGCCAGGAAGATTTCCCGTAAAAAGCTTTATCTTTTAGGTACGTAACGTCATATGCAACTCAAATAGCCTTGTATCTACTAACCTTAGATCATTTAGTAATGATCTAAGCTACTAACCAGTGACGCACGTTACGCTGCAAAGCGTCTCCTTATTTATTGCTCTCCATTTCAGACAAGCTCTGCTGGGTGTTGCCGGAAGAGGACCTGAAGACCCTGGAACAGCTAGGAACTAAGTAATAATGATAAAAGAAGTAATAATAATGATAGTCATTTTCGACTACGAGGTAATCTTATAAGCAAATGCTCATTTTGGTGTTATTATTCTTTATTAACGTTGGAAAATCATACCTTACAGGATACAGTCACCCCCAGTGTAAGGTGGCTGGTTATGTCAGACTTCCGAAAACCTACCCGTGAACATTTACAGCGTCAAAGATTTGGGGACCCCGGTATCTCCAGAGAGGAACACAAGCGGTGCCCCAAAGAACCACGTATTTAATGTGACACCCCTCGAGACTAGATTCGTTCATTCAACGTCGGATTCTACCGCCCTGCGGTGAGTTCCACCGCGAGCTGGTTTCTCAAGCCTCTAGTTGACGCAGCCCTTTTCTTTTTAGACAACGATGTCCTAAGAAGAACTCTCACGCCACATCTGCCCAAGTTTCTTATTCCTACACTATATTCAGAAAGATCTCTCCCACAGTACGGTTCTCTACGATAGTATTTTTATTTGTTTACTAAGGCTCGTCGCTTAAATACTTAATATAGGTACACCATGTCCCCTCTCGACGGATCTCCACCTTGTCGTGGTGGGGGGTTTAGTAACCGTGGCTTGGACAACCACGGTGAAGCCAAGAGGGATCCCAGGTGGGGACGCTCCGAATGGGCTTCACCAAGGCCCACTCTGGATGCGTGCATGGAGAAGGGGTCGCGGGAGGAGAGGTGTCTCGATGTGTCGTTACCCTATCTCCCGCGACCGAACGGGGGCGCGCTGTATGATTGCGTTGGCGGTGGGGCCGCAAAGGAAGAGGAGATGATGTTAATACTTGAATAAAGATAATTAGTCTATGTTTATTAATAAGGGGGCAAAGATTAGCAATCTAAACCCTGGGCACGTTGTACATTTGTCAATCTAGTTACTTAATAAGTTAATTACTTACCTACAACCGTGTATGCGATGTCTTACCTTTATTCCAGCAGAATTTGATAAAGTTTAAATCCACAGGCAACAAGAAGAGAAGGAGAGCAGCGACGATCAACGGCGAGAACGCAGAAGGAGCTCTGTAGAATATTGTGATAAAATTATTATGAAACACTTTCGTAAGAAGTAGTGCTGCCACTACATCAATGTACGGCACCATCGTGGTATCGCTCTCACATGGTGCTCCCTCTAAGAGAAAAAAAAAGCTCTGCTGGGGCCCGAGGCTAGGTGACCTTGGAGTCGAAAAGGGGGCCCTTTTATGGGCCTTACGGAGCCCGTGGCTGCAGTCCCCTTAAGCCCCTACCTGGTCCCAGCGCAGTTTGTGCGTACAAATAAAGATATCAGATAAGGAGTTTTGCAACTTTTATGCGACCTACCGCGTCGCTAAATCGCGCGATTCCGATATTCATGACTGAACTCTGAGAGGTAGTGCCGAAGAGGCCGGCACGACCGGGGAGGTACCTCTCGCTTACACGAGACTGGCGTAAATTTACAGCTGTGCTGTCGCGTTTCGTGCGGTGTGTGAGTAGCCGGTGGCCCATGGAGGTGGGAGGAGAAAGGAGGGCAGCGCATCTGTATAGCATCTATGCGGATGTTTGTGGGCGTCGGTAGTCATGAAAATGGCTTCGGCTGCTCGTGATTCAACATCGATGCAGTCGAAAAATCACCTCTCGCCGGTAAAAGTATTGTGTGCGAGCGCTCTTACATGTAGCACCGGTTCTACCCTACCTGACCTGAAAACGCGCCTCATAAATTGATGCAAAATCTAGAATATTCTACTTACTGACAGTCTACATAGTCAATGTAGTAGTTGGCCACAATTCCTAGGCATATTTCCAAGAACGCGGTGGCTGCCAGCGCCGCGCACACCATCTGTATTCAAATGAAGTAAACTGTTCTACATAATTGAAAGAAAATGTTGCTTTAAGTAGTCTATGGTTAGCCATAGATCAGGGGTGTGAAACATAAAAGGCTGCATAAATGTAGCCGAATTGTGCCGGCACGACCGGGGAGGTGCCACTGGCTTACATGAGACCCGCGTTGTCATTTTACGCGGTTTTCTGTAAGCGAGAGGTACCCCGGTCGTGCCAGTCCAGTCAGTCAGCAGCGTGGCACTACCGCTCACAGTCTACAGCCTCCTACAGTTCCTCCTATTACTTCTAAAAGTTCGTTACACCGAGACAGCGCCGGGTTAAGCTGAGTTTAACCCGGCGCGGCGCTGTCTCGCCCGGGTCCCGAGAGAGCTTATTAGGCTCAATTCACACCAAAAGCGCGGCGAAGCGCAGCGAAACGGAGCGCACGTTCAATGTCATATAAATATAAACTTTATTTTCTTTATTGTAGTACTTATTATCGAATTCTCGCGACTTCCGCGCGGATTCCAACGAATTCTCGCGCAGTCGCGGGAATCCGCGCGACTCGTTCGAGTTTCTCATGCGATAATAAGTGTTATAGTGATTATTATAAAATTGAAATTCATATGACACATAAGCTGCGCTCTGCTTCGCTGCGCTTCGCTGCGCTTCGCCGCGCTTTTGGTGTGAATTGACCCTTAAGCTCTCTCGGGAGCCCTTTTCTGCGTACAAACATGTTCTTAAGGCCGTTACGCCTTATGATCACTGCACACATATCAACCCGAGAAGGGAACCTGACCGTATCGCCTCGAGCCGTTCATTATTCTTTATATGAAACTCCATACTGCTACTAACAGGAAACGTAACGTAACAGCCTCGCCTCGAAAAGCGAAGGCGATACGGTTACGTTCCCTTTCCAAGTTGATAAGTGTGCGGTGACCATTACGGGCCCACTGAGCCCCTGGATCCGGCGCTGCTCAGAGTTAATAATAATAATATCTGTGGACTCATCTCACTACGTTAGTCTAGCCCCGTGCTAAGTACCGTAAGAACTTGTGTTACGGGTACTACACAACGGAAATATATTTAATATGTTTTATAAATTTTATAAACGTTATTAATTAAGATTTATATTATATAAATACATATAATAAATAGACAAAGCATCCATGACCAAGGCGGGATTCATGAATGCTCTGCTTATCCGAGCCCCACATTACCACTGCGCCAGCCAGGTCGACTTCATGCTTACCATCTCATGGATGCTGAGCTTCCCCAACGCAGCGTACCGGTTCTTCAGCAGGATGTTGACGTATTGTATCTCCTCCGCGTTCAGCCCGGCCTCCAGGCTGGTGTAGCTGCGGACTCTGCAACACCAACCAACAGCCTGTCCAGGTTAAGCGTTTTGACTCGCTTGTAGACGCTCGTGCCTGGCACAGATACTAGAGCTACATATGTCGCGTTCAGACGCGTCTATCAGTACTCGGCGAGTCGAGATACTCGGGAGCCGTTATTGCGTCCAGAACTACGCGTAAAACGCTTCATCTGCACAGACTCTTAGGAGCTGTTCCTAGGATACGAGTGGGCGCTAGGAGTTACACAGTGCCCCCGTCCTCGACGTCAGAGTCGGAAGAGGAACCTCCACGTCCCTCTGGTATGGTAATAATAGTTGAATTGCTGTTACTAACTCTCTCATATCATGATGCATCTCTCAATCTGGGAGAGGTTTTTCTTTTTTGTTTGGTATCATCGGAGTCATTTTCATGCTACCGACCTCCATAGACATACGCATAGAGGCTATACAGACGCGCTACCCTCCTTTCTCCTCCCATACTCCATGGGCCACCGGCTACGAAACACGACAGCACACTTTACGCCGGTCTCGTGTAAGCGAGAGGTATCTCCTCGGTCATACCGGCACAATTTGGCTGCATGGAAGCATGCAGTGTGGCACTACCTCTTACACTCTAGTCCCGACGGCTGCTCATTGCGACCCGATGAAGCTGTACTGGGATTCTCTTGGCTTCCACTGCATACATTCACGTCCGAGTGCAGAATCCGATACAGTCCATAGGAAATGTCAAAAAGAGGGAAGGAAGTACCAACTTTCAAGATATAACGCGCCCCCATAATAGAAGTGACAATTATAGGCATGGGGAAGTGTGCTTGTAAGTTTTGTGATATCAGCCAGCTACTGGCGAAGATTGTACCGCTGTAGCTACTGGGACATACTACATAAGTGGGTATTGATTTCGTAACATCCTCAAAGAGATATTAAGGGCAAGAGATTTTTATAAATTATATAAAAAATGTGTGACTAAAAGATATATTCCTTCCCTACACACCACACGAAACGCGACAGAACAACTGTCACTTTACGCCGGTGTCGCGTAGCATGCATGCATACAGCGTGGTACAACCTCTAACTAAGTGATAAATGACCGTCCATCACCCGTGGTACAGTTCAGTTGTCCGGTCAACCGGACTACGGAATATATTTATTTTCCGTGGATATCCGTTTCAAAAATACAAATTTCAGTGTGGAAACTGAAAAAAATAATAATTCGACATGGTCCGGTTAACAGTACTATGGATAATATTGATTACCATAGTCCGGTTTTACCATACAACTTTAAAAATATGTTTTATATATAAGGCAAGGTATATTAATTACATAGGGTTAATTTTTAACACGACCTACCAAGAGACTATATAGGTACTTATTTACTATTAAATAAATATATGACTATCAATTGCAGGTGTAGGATGGGTCACCTCAGCATCCCCAGGAAGTAGAAGTTGAGCCAGAGGTAGAGCGCGCTCTCCATGAGCAGCGCGCCTGGCAACGTCATCAATAGGATCTGGGGCAGGTCGACCTTGGGTCCCAGCGGGAACATGCTGGAACGAGGAACTGACAATTATGAATTATTACTACAACTATTCTTTTGAGAAAAACTGGTGGGTGGAGGCAAAAGACGATGTTTAA